>BHFT01056548.1:0-21197 GCA_004320025.1 Laticauda laticaudata
CTCAAGCTTGAACCTAATCATTCTGTGAACAAATCTGCGGATCCCAGCAACAATCCACAGATCTTCCAGAATCATTCTATGTTACTCACTTCATCTCTTTTGACTTTCTTAAAACAAATTTAATCATTTTTTCTAATCTGTCATCCATTTGCCTCATATAGTGAGCTTTCAGCTACTGATTACTGCCTCAGAGTGAGCAGTCAGCCTTTATTTCCTACTCCTTGTGGGGGCCATGATATTCTTTGCAACATCGCCAAATCCGTAATTCAATTATGCTTATATTTCTCTTGTTCTTTCTCAATGTACAGCTTTTTAGGGTCATATATTATCACTCTGGAAAGTCACCTGCTTTAACTCTCAAAATTTATTTCCATCAAGTATGCATAAGATTGCAGCCTTGTTGATTTGTAGCAACAGACAAGCTGTAACAGAAAATTGTAGTTAGAAAATCATCAGAAAAAGGCTCTGCTGAATACAAGATTTTTCTTCTGCAGAAATATAACAGAAGGGTCGCAAAAAGGACCAGCAGCTGGTTTCAAAGCTTCTTTGCACCCTTTTTAATAGGCTATGTAGATTTACCACCATACAAGCCACCTTTAGATTTCACTTCTGCTTCTGTCATAAAAAAAATAAATAAAGGGAAACAGGCGTGTGAGAAAACTGCAGTACAGCTACACTGTACTTAATTATTTTGCTTTCAATTTTGTACGAAAGGAATATAGAGAGCATGCTTTGATGTTTGGCATTCTAACAACCTGAACACAGAATAAAAGTTGGGATCAAATGGCAGTCTACTTGCGCAGAACTAATTATAGTTCATTCCACCTGGGCATTGAATATGATCCAGTTCTTCTTGATCAAGATCTGGTTTCATGGTCAGAATTTTTAATTAGAAAATACCAACATAATGAGACAAAACAAAGAAGCTGTTGTACCTTAACATATTGATTTAGAGTTTCTTGAACCAGGAGCCATTTGTCTGATGCATCACTGGCAAAAGAAAGCTGACCTAGGATTCTTCTCCATGGTAGCTGACTCAGAAGTTCAAAAAAGTCCTGATTGCAATTTGAACTGCAATTCTGTTTTGACAGTAAAACAGAATTGGAGTTCTATGACACAGAGAACCTGGAGGAGAAGAGAAGTGGAGTGGGGAATTCCTCACTTGATACCAGTTATTGGCAGCAGAAGACCTATGTGGTGTCAGAACTGGAGCCAGAGGAGCTGTTCTTTGCTGCTCTTCTCCCATTATCCATGGTAAAAGAAAAGGAGAGAGAAGGCCCAGTCTCTCCTTTGCTGCTCTTCTTGCTAGGGGTAAGAGCTGGAGCTGGGGAAGCAGCATTCCTTGGAAAGGTGCTTTATCATCTTTAACCATGTGTCAAGTGCAGCAGCACAGCTGCTTTTCCGAGCTTTAAATGTCCTCTCCCTTATTCAATGTTTTAAATGTGTCCCTTGTGGCTTTGACATCCCTCTAATAAAACCATCCACAGCTTCAGAAAAGAGGGGAGGCAGTTCAAACACTTGCCCAGGGGCAGGCCTGCAGCTTCAGCACCCTAAAACGTTGAACTTGTGAAGATAGTTTGGGATGTATGAGCAGTTCCTTGCTATACTACTGGTCCGCATCAGAGGGGCACATATTTAACAGCTTACCACAAGGTCAGTGAACACATGCATAAAAAGCTCTCATGCCTTACTCCTCTGTCTATAACNGCTTACCACAAGGTCAGTGAACACATGAATAAAAAGCTCTCATGCCTTACTCCTCTGTCTATAACCCACAATGCAGGGGAAGGGCTTCTGCAGGTGGCAGAACAGCAGATCTATGGGAGAGTCACAACTTTTGGTTATCAGAAGAACTAGCATCCAAAAGACCAGCTTTCTGTCCATTTTCCTTTCCTCCAAGGGGAAAAAAGCAACTTGGGGGAAAACCCAGAAGAGCTGCTCCCTTGTTTCCAATTCTCTAATCTACTTGGAAAAGTGGCAGCAAATAATCTTCACCTTCCATGTCTGCTTTCCAGGGCCAGGGGGAATTCTGCTTAAAAAATACATAGATCTTTCCTTCCTCTCCCAGTTCTTCTACCCTTTTTCATGGTGCGAGAGTCTTGAATTTCTGTTGCTTCAAAGCAAATGGCTCTGAAAATCAATGCCAGGACCAAAAAGGAAAATCATGTCAGGAGCCTTAGGGTAGTCAGTCAGAGCAAGACATCCATCCTTCCGTTTATCTCATAGTGGTTCTCTGCGCACGGAGCATTTAGAATGATTTGCAGTGGCAAACATGGAAAAACTTTATATCTGAAGTGGAGCAAGGAAAGACAGGTATAGGCGACAATTGTAGTGGACAAGGGACAGAAGGATGGTGATGTCGTGTGTTCATAGCCTCAAGGAATAATTGGTGTGGATCTTTATGTTGGGTAAAACTGGATGTGGGGATGAATCTCTAAAATGGCTCAAACCATAGAAAATGACTTGCCTACTGATCTTTTCTCCCCCTTCTATTCAGTCATGTCCAATTCTTGGAGACTTCAAGGACAAATCCCTGCAGCTTTCTTGGCAATATTTTTGAGAAATTGTTTACAATCACCTCCTTCGTAGGGTTGAGAGAAAGTGACTGGCCTAAGATGACCAAGCTGGCTTTGTCACTGAAATGGGACTAGAATTCATGATCTCCCAGTTTCTAGTCTGATGCCTTAACCACTGCAGCAGATTGACTCTGCACCTAGAGAGATGGACAATGACTGGATTAGGGTCAGAACTACAGTGAAATCTCCCCCAGCATTCTTCCATCTCAAATTCATTAAGAAAAAAGACTGAAAAAAACCACTCTAGCTTCTCATCTTTGTCCTCAAAAGCCATAAGGAAAATTTAAATTCAGCTCTCCCTTCTGAGGTCAAATAAAACAAGGACTTCCAAATCCAATGTTGTAGATTAACATGCGATTATTTAGAGATCTGGGTTAATTTGGGCATGATCCTGGCCAGAAAATGACCAACCTGTAGGATTTGTATTATATACTTATTTGTACAACATTCTTAATTTTGCTCCTAAATTAGCAAAGTTACCTACCAATTTAGTAAAGAGGTTCACCCAAACTATTACATTATAAATGAATCAAATTGTTTGCATAATATTGTTTAGCTAATTCATAGATTGTGGTTGTGTGTACACATACTAAACTAATTAGCCAACCCTACTGCACCCAATTTTGAGGTATGTGTGATCAGGGCTAACCAAAAAAAATGGGATAGTTAACACATATTCATTCAACTGTGAGTAAGTATGTAGTGAGGACATAGTCTTAGGGTTAGTGCAAATTTAACAAGGGTAGATTCATGGAAAGTTTAAATAATTTGATTCACAGATTTCACAATTTGATTTGTTTGGACTGGCAGGTTGTATGAGCACACCAGTTCCATAGGTTTCTTTTTCATTTAATTGCTATTTTTCATTCCCTAAGTGTGCCAGACATTTTTTTAAACTTCCTCCTGGGTAAATGAATGGTAAAGCCTATGCTATGTTAATTTTTTTCATATGTTTGTCATTTATAGGCAGCTGTTTGTCATCTTGGAATATCTTGGGTGTTCAGTGTTCAGAACGTTTATCAAAGTAGTTTGTTATATTTCTTTCCACTGTTACTTGATTTCTCCATCACTTTTCATAACTAATCTTAATAAAGCAACTCAATCAAAACATTGCTGTGTTTTGTTATGCTCATTGGCACAGGATCAAGAATCTTTCCCCGTCTTTCAGATTCAAGGTATGTACTTTCCTCGAGAAAACACAAATAAAACAGGTAACAGATAATCAGTGTTGGAAGGGACCTTGTACATCATCTAGTCCAACCCCCCGCCTAAGCGGAAGACCCTACACCACATTTCTATAGATGGGCAGTCCAATTCTGCTTCTATCGAAAGGCTCAAAGTGATAGGCCCCACACTTTCCGAGGGAAAAGCATGGTCATTTTGGTTGATTGTGTTCTCACTGTCAGAAAGTTTCTCCTTAATTCCAGGTTAAAAATCCTCCTTGTTCAGTTTTCCATCCATTATTCCTTGTCTGGCCTTACAGGACTTTAGAAAATAGGCTTGACCCTCCCTCCCTGTGGAGCCCATAATATGGAAGACTGTTATCATGTCTTCCTGGGTCCTCCTTCTAGTAGCCAGCCAGTTCTGTAACTTCTCATGTTTAAGCCTCCAGTCCCCTTTAATTAATCGTGGTTGCTCTTCTCTGTAACTCTTTTTCTAGATCTCACATTCTTTTTTAATTCATGTGGACAAAAATTGGATGCAGTACTTTGGGTGTGGTCTTACTAAGGCTTTATAGAGTGGTATTAGTATTCTCCTTGATCTTGATTGTATCCCTCTGTTAAATGCAACCTTAGGATTGCATTAGCTTTTTTTGGCTACTGTGCACACTGCTGGCTCATATTTTAGTTGGTTGTCCAACTAATCTCAGATCCCTCTCACAGTTAGCTATGAAGCTCTGTTTCATCCAGTCTATATGTGTACTTTTGGTTTTTCTTGCCCAGTGTGGGACTCTAACTTTTTCTCTACATTGAATATTTCATGTTGTTAGATGATGGCCCAGTGTTCTCGTTGTCAGATCCATGATAGATCTTGAGCCTATCTTCTTGGGTGTCAGTTAGTATCATCTGCAAATTGTAGTTTCCTTCTATTCCTCATCTAAATCGTAATGAAGATATTGAAGAGTACCGGCCCAAGAGGAAACCTTGTGGCACCTCATCTACTACTTTCCTCCATGTAGATTAGACCATTAAGGACTATTCGAGCTGAGTAAGGTTTTGTCAGCAGTTGCAAATCCATCTTTGTGGTGGTGCTATGCCCACTTTTTTCTTTCTAGCTTACTAAGAAGTAGGTTGTGGTCTACTTTGTCGAATGCCTTGCTGAAATCTAAACATATTATGTCCACAGATTCAGTTTACAGTGATAAAGGACTGTAGCTGCCTATTGTCCCCTCTAGCTAATCTTTGCAGATCTTATGATCCCCCCCCCAATCTAGTTTGAAGAGATAGATAATAGTTAATTAGCAAAACAAATATTCAGAGCAGCATAACAGGCTGCAATCCTATCGGGCAAATGCAGAGTCTTACCTTCTATGTAATGAATATACAGAATAACTCGGAGGCCTCTATATCATTATTGTTTGTGTTTGTATGACACATCACATCAGAGAATAGCCAAAGGTATTTTAGCTAGCATGTTATAATTTATGGTTCAATGTGATTACAAACCCAGATAACTGAGTAACCAATGATTGAATTAGCCATAAATAATCATGCAGAAGAAATGGGCTATCAATTTGTTTTGTAACCGATTGATGTCCCATTTCTTTTGCATGAATCTGTTTATGCAGATTCATGCAGAAGAAATGGGATATCATTCTTTAGCTGGCTTCACCCAAAGAGGTAGACTTAAAGTGGCTAGATTGTGGTTTGAAAGCTGTATAATATATAAAACCATAAATTAGCCAATCTTTCAGCCAAATGTATGGATAAAATCCAAGCAATTGTCTTGGTTCAGTAAATTATAATTTAATAAACGAGTTAACATAATCTGTGAACTAATCCTTTGTATTATTTCTACTTTCTCCTATACAGATCCTTTTTCTCCTACAGGAAAAAATTGTCCTGTTTTCTTAAACAAGCTTTATTTTTAATAGAAGCGAGGCATAGAGAAATCAAGCAGACTTAGTTGTACCAGCATGAATAAGAACAGAGGAGAAAGCTGTGCTATGTTCCCTTCCAATGTTACCTTGTGGTCAGAAAAGCACACAGGTATTGTTGGAATATAGAGTTCATAGCCACACCTTCCTGAGCACCACAGTGTCCCTTTTGTCCAATGCATCTGGAATTCATTTGCAGGATTTACAAGAACTCCTGGTTTTTCCAGTTAATTTCTGGTCACTTTGCAAGACGATCCTTGCTAGAAATATTGCACAAATAAGTATATAATATAAATCCTACAGGTTGGTCACTTTCTGGTCAGGATCATGCCCAAATTAACCCTGAAGATCTCTAAATAATTGTTAATTTACAATATTGGATATAAAGATCCTTGTTTTATTTGACCTCAGAAGGGAGGGCTGAGTTTAAATTTTCCTTATGGCTTTTGAAGACAAAGATGAGAAGCTAGAGTGGCTTTTTCAATCCTTTTCCATGGTGTATTTGAGATGAAAGAATGCTGGGGGAGATTTCACTGTAGTTCTGACTCCAATCAAATCATTGTCCATCTCTCTAGGTGTAGAGTCTAGGTTTGCAGATTCAAGGCCAGAAATAATTTGGTCTGTTGCTTGGGGAAGCTTCAGGAAGAGATGGATGTAGGCTACAACACATGAGGGTTTTTTTGTCCTAAGATTATCCCTGGACTCACTGTTTCATGGAGGAAATGACCAGGTATAACTGTGTCAAGTTAAAAGTTAAATTTGATAGCAAGTTTCCAGAACTCAAAAGAGAATCTGCTGGGATCAGCTTTATTGGAAGAAACAGAAGCATTGCTTTTCTTCCTTGTTAGAACAACATGGAAATAGAAATTGTGACCAATTTTTTTTGCCTTTTTTGATTTATGACTCTAGTTTTCTTCTCTACTTGGTTCAGAGGAGTCACATTATATGCTCTTTTTCTCTACCACATCTAGACATCATATATGTTATTTAGATAATAAAGTAATCTCTTAGTAATTAGTTACAAGATGCCTTGTAGTTTTAGACATTGATCCTTTATGTTCTGTACAGGTAGTCCTTGACAGTTCATTTAGTGACTTTTCAAAGTAATGACACTGAAAAAAGTGACTAATGACCATGTTTCACACTTACAACTGTAGCATCCCCATGGTCACATGATCAAAACTTGGATGCTTGATAATTGGCTCATATCTATGACGGTTGCAATGTCCCAGGGTCCTATGATCCCCTTTTGCAAGTTCTGACAAGCAAAGTCAATGGGGAAGCCAGGTTCACTTAATAGCTGTGTTGCTAACTTAACAACTGCATCAGTTCATTTAATAACTGTGGCAAGAAAGGTGGTAAAATGCGGCAAAATTCACTTAACAACTGTCCCACTTAGCAATAGTAATCTTGGACTCAATTGTCGTTGTAAGTCAAGGACATAGATATTGATGCCATGAAGGTAGGTGACACCATCCATTAAGCAACATGAAAAGAGACATATCACCAGGTCTCAAACTTTTCAAGCGCAACTCAAATGTTCAAGTGATTTTCAGGACTATCAAGTTCCTGTATACATTCTTTTAGAAGAGCTGTCAGAATGGCAAATTGAGAAGTTAGCATTAATCTAAACAATGAAAATGTTCCATTCTTGATTGACGCATTGACGATTGGCTTTTTACACTTGGGAGGGGAAAACACCAATGAGTCACCCTCTGAAGATGAGGGTACTTTTCCCATAAACCAAATGCTTACAATAAGGACAACCAAAAGTCCAAAATAACGTAAGAGAAAAAAAACACACCCTCATAGTATTCTTTTAAAACCACATGCAGTAAATACTAAATTTTTGAGCCACCCCTAATATTGGGAAAGAAAGAAATCTCTGAGTTTTAGACATTTTGTATTATGAAAGAGGAATTTAGCTCATGCTTTCTTAGAATGTAAGCACTATTTGGAAGAATATGATTTTAAACACATATCAGGACAATACCTTAAAATTAAAGAAATTTAGGCTGCAATCCAAATGCATTTGTGTAAAAAAATCCCACTCAAGTCAGAATGACTTCAATAGAATTGCAGTTTTAAATGTTGTAAATTGTAAGAAAGTTTAATATGCTCTGCTAGAAATTATAAAGATACCTTGTTAGTCCTAGTAATCATTTTAAAAATCTCAGCATTTCTAACAACAACAAATCTTGGAGAAAGAGGAATTAGAAAAGAAATGAAATACAGATATTCCATATTTAGAAATAATTCACACTTAATTTGTC
Source organism: Laticauda laticaudata (assembly GCA_004320025.1). Taxonomy (NCBI): domain Eukaryota; kingdom Metazoa; phylum Chordata; class Lepidosauria; order Squamata; family Elapidae; genus Laticauda; species Laticauda laticaudata. Next base: position 7,947 of record BHFT01056548.1, read on the forward strand.
TGGTAAAGATGTGATAATCTAGAATGAGTACAATGCCATACCATCCCTTGGCAATACATAGTTGCCTGGTAATGAAATGTAAATTATTTTTACTCCCAAGCAACTGTGTGTTGCCAAAGGGTAGTGTGCCATTGTATTCATTCTAGATGTTATTACATCATTTTTGACAGATAAATCCTAAGAAAACTGAGCACATGAGAAATCATGGAAGGGTATAACAATTTTCCTTCCATGGATTCCTGCGTTCGTTCATTTCAGAATTCAAGTATGTACTGTACATGCTCAAAGTTATTGAGGGCTGTTTTATTAGTGCATTGCTTGAGTCTTACTATCCTAGCCTAAAGAATTGAAAATAAATGGAAAGCAGCTGTTTATATATGCATCAAGAGCACCACACACTACAAAGAACACATGCAGTTCTTTGAAATGTTATATTTTCTTTCTTTAAAAATTTCACATTTCAGCCTGCTACAATAAAACTCAAAATCATGATCATGGGAATAGGTTGTTCTTAGTTTTATGATAGCCTATTAAACTTTATATATGATTCCCAGCTCTCTGAATAATTAAAGTGCCCTCTACATTAGCTGAATCAGCTTCTGAACTTCATTTCTATTTGCATTATAAGCTTTGGAAAAGTTTAAATAAGAATATAAGTGGAAGTATGACAGGGTTCTTGCAGCTGTTAATTTGGCAGTCACTATATTAGATCCATGATCATCCTGGTTGGTCAAGCCTGGGAAAAGCTGTGGTGGAGCAGTGGTTAGAATGCAGTATTGCAGGCTAACTTTCTTTGCTGCCAGGCGTTTCATCCTGACAAGCTCAAAGTTACTCAGCCTTCCATCCTTCTGAGGTGGGTAAAATGGAGACTCAGATTTTTTGAGGCAATATGTTAACTCTGCAAACTGCAAACAGAGGGTTGTAATGCACTCTGAAGCAGTATATAAATCTAAGTGTTATTGCTATTGCTGGGAGGGGATATATCATACAATTGGATTTGGGCAGTGGTTAAGGGCCATTACTTTACCGAATCAGTCTAGGGAGATTTTGTCCAGTTTCCAAACTTCCTTGTGGAGAAGGTGATAGTACTGCAGCTTCAAAGGACTCTGGATGAAGCAGATTATTAGGACTCCCTTAATTTGGATTCAGGATGGGATAGGGGACAAAGATGGCATCATTTGCACTTTTTGATGCTTTGTGGCAAGAGCAGGATGGGGTAGTATGTTCATCCTGGCTCTTTCTGACCTCTCACTAGCTTTCAATGCCATTCATCGTGCTATTCTTCTGGACTGAGACCAGGAGGTTAGGAGTGGGTAGTACTGTGCTGTGTTTTCCTTCTTCCTCTAGGCCTAGTTCCAAGTGGTGTTGACAGGAGGATGGAAGTACAATCCACATCCTTTACGGTGGGGACCCTGAGTCTTTACCCCCTCCTATTTAATTCTACATGGGACTGCTGGAGAAATTATTTGAGTTTTACCAGGGGTGAGATTGAACCGGAATTACTACCAGTTCGGTATTTGCGTGCGTGTGCTACACCATTAGCTAAGCCACCAGCTGATAAGTGCTGCGTGCAGGTTCACAGCATTTCAAAAAGCCCTTTTTCCCTGCTTTTTCAACCTCAGCTGTGCTGCGCAAAGCAGCTAAGGTTGAAAAATCAGGAAATAAAAGACAGGTAAGAGCCCGGGCAGGCAGGTGGGCCAAACAGTAGCAGACACAGAACCAGTTTGGTATCTGCTGCTCTTCAGAGCTACCGGTTCTATAGAGCTGGGCAGAACCGATAGGATTCCACCCCTATATAGGACTTAGGATATCATTCATTGCTTTCACATTAGATCGCCTTCAACTGACACAGTTGAGCCCCAAATTTCCATTGCTAAGTGAGGCAGTTGTTTACTGACTTGTGCCTCATTCTATGGCCTTTTTTGCCACATTTGTTAAGCAACGCATTGTAATTGTAAAGTGAATCGTGTTGCTTAGTGAATCTGGCTTCCCTCATTTACTTTGCTTGTCGGAAGCTGGTGGAAAAGTTACAAATGGTGGTTGCATGACCCTGGGACAGTGCAACTAATTCTTCCGAAGCAGTACTACTTCATCTACAACAGGGTTGTCGAACTTGTGGCCCATGGGACCGATGCGTCATGTGCTTGGCCATGCCCGGTTTGTCATGTGACACAGCCGTGATGAGTTGAGTTTCACAGCCCTGATCTACAACCATCAATGGTCAATTCCCAGGAAGTTCAAATAACCCAAACCACTCCATTTGCTTTGGTTTGAACCAAAGCCTGTCGCATCCTATACAGGCTTCCCCCCACCCAGCCTCCAAACACTGGAATAGGACATCCATAGCATCATTCAAATAACCTGGGTAGAGGTATAAAGCTGGGTATCTTCATTTCACTAAGAATGCCTCACCCTGAATCATGGGATAATTTCTCCAGCAGTCCCATGTAGAATTAAATAGGAGGGGGTAAAGACTCAGGATCCCCACCGTAAAGGATGTGGATTGCACTCCATCCTCCTGTCAACACCACTTGGAACTAGGCCTAGAGGAAGAAGGAAAACACAGCACAGTACTACCCACTCCTAACCTCCTGGTCTCAGTCCAGAAGAATAGCACAATGAAATGTAAATACCGGTTAGTCAACAAACCAATAGTAACACCGGTTGAATCCTATCCCTGGTCCTACATAATGATCGAGTTATAAAACTGAAACAAAACTGAACTTTTCTTTAATGTAACTATCAAAAAGTTTACGCTTGTCTTTATAATCTTGTGGATAAATCTGATTAAAAAAAGAAAATGGAGAAATAGAGAAGATAAAAAAGAGAAGTCCAACAAAGAGATACAACAAATAAAGACTTTATTTTATCCTTGTTGCTGGCTGTGCCCGGAAGGAAGCAGGGAACTATCAAAAGACTGTAAGAAATGTCCTCTGCCCCCCACCCTCCCCACAGACAGATAAAAATATGTGCCCAGATGCAGAAGCAACATGAATGGCCATCACATAGAGCTCTCATAGATGCTCTCCCGCCCACTTGTCTCACTGAAAAATAAGGACTTTTAAATATTTCATGGGATAACATATTCCCATGTTGTTTAAAAAAAAAAAAAGAACTTTTGATGTTTCAGACTTTGATATGTGCCTATCAATGTCCCAGGAAGCTGATAGATAGCCAGCCAACCTTTAATAGAAATGCTCTTGTGAGCAGAACCGAAGCCATGTTGGATGGCCCATTGAATTGAATAAGGAAGTGTGTCTCAAAACTCAGTAGTTCTGCTAAATAAGAAAGTGTTCCAGTTTGTGCACAAGAGAAAAAAACAAGATAAGGCTAGAACAATGGGGAACTGTAATAAAGTGCTGCGATGTCAGAAACCGTATAACTGCTTTTGCTAGATAGGGAGCTAGTATGAACCTTCGAAATATATGTATCAATTTGAAAACAGAAAGAATGTGAGCCAAGGCCTCGTAAGAGGGGATAAAAATGCTGCCTGAATTTTGCTCTGTGTTCCTTCAATGCCTGAGGGGACCCGTCTCTGCAGACACGTGAATAAAACCTTGTTTTCCTTGGATCAACGAATCTTTTGGTGGTTTTTTTATCTGCTTCCACCTCACACTCTGGTAATGGAGTCCAAAGAGTAATGATCTGTTTGATAATCAGGGGACATAATTATGGCCAAAAGTGCATTCTAGGAATAGCAATAGCACTTAGACTTATATACCACTTCACAGTGCTTTTACAGAGTCAGCCTTCTGACCCTGACAATCTGGGTCCTCATTTTACCAACCTCAGAAGGATGGAAGGTTGAGTTAACCTTGAGCCTGGTGGGATTTGAACTGCCAAATCGCAGGCAGTCGGCAGAAGTAGCCTGCAATACTGCACTCTCACCACTGCACCACTGCAGCTCTTGCGCATACAGTGCACAGTTTTGGGTAGCTTCTGCCCATGAAACTCTCGAAGCTGGGGAAAACTGGCACCCTACTTTTTAATGAACTTACTATTGTATGTTGAAAAGAGAAAAAGGCATGCCTGGAGGCCTATCCTGCTTTGCTGATGAAATATTGCTAACCCAGTAACACAAGTTTAATCAACGTTTTAATTTGTAGAACTGAAGTATTTGAGTTCTTCCAAGCACCACTGAACAGAAATGTTCACTACCCTGACACCAATAGGGTTGAGAAGGCTAACCGGAATTGTAGTTCAGTACCATCTGCAGGACACGAGAGTCCCTGTCCCAAGCTGGAGGGTGCCAGAAGACTACTTACGTAGGTAGATTAATGTGGGCAATTCAGCCTGTTTTATACTTATGTTTTCACACCATTACTCATGGTTTTTCAGGGAGGGTAGCAGCTGCTTACTTTTCCTGTTTCCAAAACACACACAAAAAGCACGTTTGCAATCTATGTTTATTTATAACTCCCATAAATTACCTGCTAGCATCATTTCATGCTCTCTTGAAAGATTAAAATGCTTTTCTCCTGTTCAGGTAATTCCAAAGCACGCCATAAATTATTCAGATGGGATGCATGACACTTTCATTGGGATGACAAAGAGAAAGTGCTTCATTTTAGTCAGTGACTTTTTGACTGCCATTTTAAACCTACTTCTTTATTAGAGCATCACTTCATATGCAGCTTCAATTTTATGTACTTTAGTTTGCTGCTGCAAAATGCGAGCAGTTGACTAAAATGTTTCCTTAGTATATCAATAACATAAGTTTTTTTTTTTAATTAAAATGATGTACAGGTAGTTTTTGACTTATGGATAGGACTTAGGATAGGAATTTCCACTGTTAAGCAAACAGGTTGTTGAAGGAGTCATGCCTAATTTCCAACCTTTTTTGCCAGGGTTGTCATCTGAGGCATTGCACTAAGGGAATCGTATACAGGTGGTCCTTGACCTACAACAGTTCACTTAGTGATCCTTTGAAGTTACATCATCACTGAAAAAGGGGCTTATGACCATTTTTTACACTTAAGATGATTGCAGCATCCCCATAGATTTATATAAACATGCTTGACAGTTGGTTCATATTAATGACAGTTGCAGTGTCCTGGGGTCATGTGTTCATTTTTTGAGATTGAGTCAACATGGAAGCCAGATTAACTTAACGACTGTATCAAGAAAAGTCATAAAATGGGGCAAAAATCACTTAACGAATTTCTCACGTAGCAACATAAATTCTGGGCTCAATTGTGGTTGTAAGTCAAGACCACCTGTAGTTGTTAAGTGAATCCAACCTCCCATTATAATTACCCTTAAACTTCATAGCAAACTTGGAATTGAGAAATGACCTTGGGAGACAGGAGGAAGAGTCTCAGACTAGACAACATTAGACAAGAGGCAACTTAGCCCTCAGAAGCTATGGGGGATGTGGCAATAATTTCAGAAGGGAGCTTCCCTATTTTCTTGGACGGTAGAACTGAGTGAGGAGTGATATGGTTTCAGAATTGCAAGATTCTGTTAATATAACCTTATTATAAAATTAGAGTTAATAAGTCTGGATCAGAGGTGGTATTCAACAGGTTTTGACCAGTTCTGGAGAACTGGTCAGACATTTTTGGCTCAACACAGGATTTATTTGCTCATATTTTGACTTGTTAGGTATGGAGAAGTTTCTTCATACTGTCACATATTAGTACTTAAGAATGAAGTATGTTTTAGCTTCTTCAATTACATAGGACTAGGGGCTAACTGTATATGTTCTGTATGCAAATAACTGGTTTCAAATAATACATTCTGATTGGTTACTTAGAACGAAAAGGGATTGGTTCAAAAGGAACCAATCCCTGCAGCCGCGGGAAGGCGGCAAAATCAAACAATTGTCATTGGCTACAAGCCGGCCGGGAAAAATGTATAAAAGACCGGCGCGGCTTGAGCCAATGTTCCTTTTCTACACTCTAACTAAGACATAAAGACTTTGCTGTTGGAACCCGGTCTACCTCGTGTTTTTCCGGACAAAACAGTATAACAAAAGCCAATTAAAGTTACACTGATAATGGACTTTCCATGTTTCCCTTTCTTTTGTGTATTTTGCATTGCCAAACATCATCACCCTACTGAAACTATCATAAACATGACAAACTAGTGAAAGTATTTCCTAAAACATCCTGCCCACACACCATAACTCTTTCTTTACTCCGCTCTCCTGCTCCTCTTGCTTCAGTCTGAAAGTCAAAGACTTAAATAGAACTGAAGACTTTGAAAGAACTTTATTATTAACAACAGAAGAGGCAAGTAGGTCAAACCAGCACAAAAACAAGAGCTTTTTTTTCCTTTTAAGATCAGCATCCAAAACAAAGACAGCCATTGAGTTTCTAAATTACAATATGGAGGACTTAATGTTTTATATTTTGTCTACAAAAGCAGCTGTAACTTTCCATTAACCAACCAACCAAATAAATATATAAATAAAGATTCCTGCTCCCTTTATGCAAAACACTGCAGGACCAAATGGTATTTTGTGTATTGAAAAACAGAAAATAGTCCTATTTGTTAATTTAATGTTATTTTTTTTTTGGTAATTGAACACTATTCTGAAGGAATGTTTAAAAATTCTGAAGATGAGAAAGCAGTTGCCTCTTTACATAGGACTGCAGTTTTGCAGCCATGCTAGATAGGTATCATGTATGTTGAGTATGCTTGTGGTTTACTTGTAACACAAGCGCTTTTAGGCAATGATTCTCAACCTGTATTTTGCAGAACAGGCTTATAAGCAGAAAGCCACCAAGTCTTCCACAGCTATCTCTCCACATAAACCACCGGCAATATCTATAATCTCTTTACCACCTCAGCCACCACCTGCCAATGTGCTATCAATAGCTGAACACTGGTTCATTAAAACGTTTCAGTGAAAATACAAGTAGGAAAATGAATACTAAAATTCAAAAAAACCATATAACAGGGAACAGGTTTCAAGTTCAGTTATCAGCTATGAGCATACATGATCCATGAATAGATCTATGCCCTTATACATCCAACATAAAAAGAAAACTGTAAATTGGAAATACAATGAATATCTAAAAAGAGGATTGGATATTCATTTGCCCTTTTATATTCATATTGAGGATTATTCTTGACCAGCAAGTTTGTACTAAGATTTGAAATTTTGGCAGCTGGTAAATGAAATAATTTATTTGGTAAATAAAAGCTTAATCTTTTATTTAAGGTTTTAATAGAAAAATCATTTTAAAATTAGTATAAAGATGGAAGGAACAAAAAGACATAAATAGTACAGCTATAATCATTATTTGTTAGCTTAAAAAAGGAGGTTTTGACATTCTTAGAGATCATAAACTGAAGGCATTTGGTAACTGCAGTTCCCTACATACAAAAAAATTACTTAGAGGTCTGCAGAAAGGTTTGAGAAATCCTGCTTTGTGGCTGAGTATAGTGGAAGGGAGAAGATTATTTAATTTTGGCTAAACAAAGCTCTGATTCATCAAGAGTGAAAACCTAATGGCCATGTACAATTAAGGCTCAATTAATTCAGTTTTTCACTAAATCTAGGGATGCTTCTAGCTGCAAACTATGATTCATTTGAACAGATATATTGAACATAAATAAATTTCTGCCTCTCGGCTTAGAGACTAAACATTTCCTGTCTACAACTTTGATAATACAGTATATGAAACCTATAGAGAAACAGACTTAAAGTATGCAGAGATTTGCAGAGATTATAGCAAGGAAGGTTGGAAGAAACTAGTGGTGGGAGTCAAAAAATTTTACAAAGGTTTTGTGGGTGTGGCTTTGTGGATGTGACATGGCTTTGTGGGTGTGGCAGGGGAAGGATACTGTAAAATCTGCATTCCCACTCCACTCCAGGGGAAGTTTACTGCAAAATCCCATTCCCTCCCCAACCCACTAACCTGCTTTCCAGCTCCATTCTCCTGTGCAGGGCAACAAAAGAAGACCCAGCCGATCAGCTGGGACTCCGGAGGCAAAGAATAGATGGGGGCGGGGCCAGTCAGAGGTGGTATTTGCCGGTTCTCCAAACTATTCAAACTGCAGAACCAGTTCTCCAGAACTGGTCAGAACGTGCTGAATACCACCTCTGGAAGAAACTATTATGAATTCAAACATTTCTGCCCAATGGAAAGAAAAGGGCAAATGAAACTCATAGCTCTAGCAATAGAACTTAGACTTACTGTATATACCATCCCACACTCTTTGGGCAATTTACAGAGTCAGCATGTTGCCCCCAACAATCTGGTCCTCATTTTATTGATCTCAGTAGGATGGACAGGTAAGTCAACCTTGAGCCCCACCAGGCTCAAACTCCAGGTTGTGGGCAGAGTTAACCTGCAACATTACATTCTGAATACTGTGCCACAATGGCTCCTCAACTAAACAACTAAACAAAACTAAACAGTTCCCCCAAATTCTTTCAAGCATTTTTTTAAATTTCAGTCATTAATACCTGACTTCCTCAAGTTACTCTCATCACTCTTATAGCAGAAAAGCAGTGGAAACATGCCACTTCCTGGAATAACCTTCATTTTGCAATAAAGCCGTGTTTCAGAAACATTGAAGGCATGCCTGACTGAAGAAATGTTTGCCATTTTTTCCAGTTAATTAAAAAAGGGACTCTCCTTTCCAGGGCTTGAATTATTGAAGCACACACTATATGACTGCATGTGTGATTTCTTCATGGATGACATGTATATGTACATGGCAATGTAGCAAATTATAAAAATATTTTTACTGTTTCTCTGTATAATAAACAATATTATTTTCTATCTTTTTGTTTGTGAAAATTGATTTGATGGCTATAACTCCCATCTCCAGTTAATAAATACAGATGCATTCTCTCTCTCTCTCTCTCTCTCTCTCTCTCTCTCTCTCTCTCTCTCTCTCTCTCTCTCTCTCTCTCTCACACACACACACACACACACACACACACACACACACACACACACACAATATTAACTAGGATTGTTCATCCCAAAAGTTGATAGTAAACTCTGAGAAAAGTTATGCTTTTTTCTATTTTTTTCTATTTCAGGAATAAAAATGAAGGACTGAAAATATACGGTATGTCTATAAAAGCCAACAGGATAATCAAAATGTTAGAGACCTTTGTCAGAGGCTAAAACAAAAATGCTAAAATAGTTTTTGATTGAGCAAATGATTTAACCAAGAAAAAAGATAAGAAATATCTTATCAAATTGCAGTTAACCTTGAAAAGATCTACTATCAATTGTGAAGAAGCAATGCAGTGGCTGGTATGTTAACAAAAGTCTGAAATTTTCAGATTCTCAGCCTCCATTAATCTATTATTTCATTATTATATTGTTTTATTCTATTTACATGGGATTCTGCATTAAGTCTTCACCATTAGAATTTCAACATTAAGTTCTTAGCTTTAAAATATTCTTTTGTATGAAAGTCAATTTTAGTTAAAGAGGCAAACTTTCCTTAGCTATTTTTACACATTCACAATGGCTTAATATAACTATATTCTGCTCTGAATATTATGAAGTAATAGTGATAATTATTTTTCTCGATTGGATGGGATATATAGTGATTTGATCATTGGGAGTTACATATTTATGAACAGCCAGCTCTTTGTAACATCAAAGGGCTACATTAGATTAAATAGGAAATATATGGAAATGTTTATTGCTTGGACAAACAGCAGCAAGAAATATTTTTCATTATGATCCTACTTAACTCCCTTGGGGAGAGGGAAATGACATTCCTATAATGCTGTTCTTTCATGACAATTTTTTTTTATTTTTAAATGTGATTTGCATTAATGCATTTCATTTATATGTTCAACCCTATTAATTGTTGAGAAATTATGTGCTTAGGTCTCAGGTTTATGCTCTTAGACTATTACTAAAGTTTTTTCTCTTAATGATCATGTTAGATGCTATCAAACTGAGTTTGGTGATAAATGCTATATAATATAATCTCTTTAGCCCTATCCATCTATCTTATCCATTGTCTTCCCTTACTTCTGCTTCCTTAAACATTTTTTCCTAGTTCATCATTTGCTTATATCACATGCCCAAAGTATGTGTTTGTCTGTTTGCTGAACATCATTTCAAGGAAACATTATATCTTGATTTGGTCCAAAACTGATTGAATTTGTTCTTCTTGGAATCGCTACTTTTAGTAACTTTCTCCAGATTCATAATTTATTTTCCTTATCTTGCTCTTGCTCTTTCAAACTATATATTTTGATTGGAAAAAAAACATTGCTTTATTTATTGCCTATTTTCATAGAAATAGCCTTATACTTTAGACCTTTCCTAAGTTTGGCATTGCTTTCTTCCATGGAATTGTTACCTTTTTAACTTCTCCAGCAGCTTGTCCATCTCTGCTTATTCTTGAGTGTGAGAAAATAAAATCATTTACACCATTCATCTATTACTACCCACAATGGCCTAACTGAGCATACTAGTTGAGCAATTCCTCTTATCTTCTTAATGTTTAACACTGACACAGATTTTTCAAGAGTCATTTAAGAAAATAATGTTGGCAAACTCAGAGTGCTAGCATTTGTACGCTATTTTTGATTCTAAATGTTCTTTCTATCTTGCCAGTCTTGTAACATTATATATCCAGTGCAAAAGTTTGAGAGATACAGGTACCATATATGTTTTTTTCTATATTATGAACCATTCCATTTCTCCAAACTCAGTTCTTATAATTCATTATAAAGATTTTTCAGAAGAATAACCTGCATTTCTAGCATACCTCTTAGCTTTAATATATTCCAAATTCTTGTATGATCTGCAGAATTAAAGCCTTGCTGATACTAAAAAAGAAAAAAGAAAAGTGAATTCATTAGATTCTTTTGCTTTTCTATTATCCATCAGATGTTAAATATTTGATCTTGTTTTCCTTAGCTTTTTCTGAAACCTTTCTGTTCATTTGGTGTTTTTCACCATATACGTCTCTACTCCCCACCATAAGGAAAACTTTGGTCTCCTGAGTAACTTTGTATTTTGCATACTCTTTCTCTTTTTTGATGTAGGTAATGTATATTCCCTGAGGTTTTGTGTTATTTTTTTTTACTCTGTAAGCCTGGGAGTTTGTTACATGTTTTTTGACATAGAACTTTTAGCACGTTAACAGCTTTTTCTGCTCCAGCTTTAAATAGCTGAATAGGTCTTTCGTTTGCAGTGCAGCAGATGCTTTCTATTTGACAGTTGGTTTAATGCCTCTCATAATACATTTTCTGGTTGAATCAGTATCTGAATCTATTCTTTCCAAAAATGTTTCTGTCATCTATAATCCCATCTGTAAGAGGTTGCAATATAGTCTTTCCAGCTTCATCTTCATTTGCCTCTATCAGATCTCTTTCATGATTGTTCTTAAGCACTCCTCCCAGTAGCTTTTCCTGTAATTTATTTGATCTTAGCAATATTTTTTTTGTTTTCTTTCTCTTGTTATTTTCTTCTGTCTGTTGAATTCTTGATTGAAATGGTATCCCATATGATGTTGTAAGTTGCATTACAAATGTTGCCAAATGTCTTTCTTGCCCAAGGCTTCCATCCTCTGTCTCTTATTATGATAGCCTATTCACCAAAGCTATTTGGAACTTTTCCTGTCTAAGATTATGGATTTTCCCCATTTATTTTTCACAATGGCTTATCTTTTCCTATAGTTCGGGTTCTTTTTCATTTAAATTAGTGTAGAGTTGCTACCATATATCTGGACTGCACAAATATACAAATGATCATCTGATGACAGCAGTGAGTAAGAATTTTTGCATCTCTTTACTGCCATCTAGTAGTTTTCCAGGTATAGCAGGTTTGGTTTGTGCATTTGATGACATCTATATGCAGACACTAGTATATGTTGTTTAAAGCAGGCATGGCAGTAATAGACTTATATATGGTGCTCCATATAATGCTTTATAGGACTCTCTGGGTGGTTTAAACTGTCAGCTCATTGCCGCCAACAATCTGGATCCTCATTTTACTGACCTTGGAAGGATGAAAGGCTCAGTCCCATCAGGATCGAACTAAAGGCTGTGGTTAGAGTTATCTTGCAAAACTACATTCTAACCACTGCACCACCAGGGCTGTTAAATCTCTAATCAATTCTTTTCCAAAACTTGATGAATTTATTTTCTACAGTGTTCTATTTATGAAGTCTGATGTTTCCTGTAATTCCATGCTCTTTCATTTCCCCAGCTTTTGCATCAATGTTGTCATTTTCTCAGCACAAATATTCCACTTAACATAACAAAGCACCTCCAAGTAACAGAGGGAGGATGCTTTGGGTCTTCATCCTGCAATAGACTCCAGAAGGTGGAACTCCAAAAATGACAATCGCAGACAGCTCTCTTTCTCTGGATGACTATGCCCCTGAAATCAGGTCAGACCTTTTAGTTTTAGCATGGCTGGCTGAGGAATTCTGGGAACTGAAATCCTCAAGTCTTAAAGTTGCCAAGGTTGGAGAACCGTGAGTTGTAGGAAATGGTAAAGATGGTTCTCTTTCAAAGGCCATCAATTTAGGAAGGTTTTAATCAGATGAGTTATATGTCTTAATCAGAGGTTCCAACCAGTTCTGGAGAACCGGTAGCGGAAATTTTGAGTAGTTTGGAGAACTGGCAAATAGCATATCTGACATTCTCTGCCTCTTGAGTCCCAGCTGATCAGCTGGATCTTCTTTTGTTGCCCTGCACAGGAGAATGGAGCTGGAAAACAGGTTAGTGGGATGGGGAGAGAATAGGATTTTTCAATAACGTTCCCTCGCCATGCCCATCAAGCCACATCCATGAAGCCACACCACACCTACCAAGCCACGTCCACAGAACCAGTCATAAAAAAAGTTGAGGCCCACCACTGGTCTTAATCTTGTTTAAGATTAAATATTTTAATTGACAATTTAAATTTCTTAGAACGGTGCCTATGTTTTCATGTATAGGCAGTAAATGCTGATAAATAAATGATAAATACTGAAAGGACACTACGTGAGCTGATAAGAATCTGTCACCAGTCTCACTATCCAAGGCAAGAATAGTAAATAGTTGTCTAGTAGACTGAAGTAACTTTAATTGTGTGATTTTCCCCATCATCCTAAAGTTGATTGGTACAGTTTATACATAGAAGTTAATTAAAGTACTGTCAGATGCAAAGAATCAAGACTATACATTAAATTGCAGTTCAGAAAATTTACTGCTCAAGCCTATACACAAGACTCTAATCAACTGCAATTCAATGCTAAAGCCCCTGTCACACAGCACCAACGGATGGAAAGAGGATGTAAAATGGAGAGAAACACTTGCCATCC
>BHFT01056553.1:0-25723 GCA_004320025.1 Laticauda laticaudata
TTGAGACACACTTCCTTATTCAATTCAATGGGCCATCCAACATGGCTTCGGTTCTGCTCACACTGTGATTCTGTAAGCAGCTCAATCTACCTGCCTGCCTGCTTAGCCTGATTTTGTATAAAAGTTGCTCTTTTTTAAAAATAAAAAAATTCAATTTTTACATATATATTTGCAATATTTACATACAAATAGTCACATGACCACCAAGCCACACCAACAAATTAGGCCATGCCCACAAATTAGGCATGTTAAGAAATTTGAATCCCACCCCTGAATATATCCTTCCCCTGGAGTGGGGTGGAAAATGGGGATTTTACAGTATCCTTCTCCTTCCACACCCACCAAGCCACACCACGCCCACAGAACCAGTAGTAAAAAAATTTTGAATACCAACACCGCTGCAGATGCAGGTTTCATTCATGAGGTTTCGTTCATAAGATCATGGCTGCCAGTTTTTAGACAGTCTTTGTGGATGCCTCTAAACAAGATAAAATTAAGTGTAACCAAGGAAATCAGATATGTTTGTGCTTTCTTATACCATAAAAAGGAGCATTCATTTTCAGCAGTTCCAAAGGATACATTGAAAGGGTTCTTGGATTACTGAACAAGTATAAGTTAAAAGTATCAGATCACAAACATTAAATACTTTCCTGGTTTTTGTGAAGATCCCTTCGGTGTTGAGTACAGAAATAAGAAGCCAAACATGTTTTCCTGAGGTCTGTATTCTGACTAATGGGAAGTAGAGAAGTAAAACTTATTTGTCTTTTTCTCCCACTGTATGGGAGAAAACTGCATGTTGTCTTTGTATTTTAAGAAAGTTTTAACTCAACATGCTACCTCAAATCTTGAATTTTAAGGCCTTATAAATCAAATACATTGTCATTAAATCAGTATGCCTACTAAAATCAAAACAAGGAACATATTTTTTTTTTTGTAATTGATTTGTTCTGGAAACTTTCAGACAATGAAACCAAACTGCCAATAAGAGTGTCAAAAGAGTATGCGCCCCCAAATTAGCATTTCATCAAAAAAAGACAATACAATATAAAAAGATAAAGTAACAATGAAAAAGCTGGAGGAAAAAAGTTAACTTGGCTTCAGAAAGATAATAATGTTTGAACATTTAACAGAAAGGTGATGTTAAAAGAAGCACAACCCTCTTGTGGCAAGGAGAAATATAATCTTCAATTTTCCAAAAATGCTTATCCACTGGAAAAAGAGCTTTAGTTTTACTATCACATTCTTAGAAAGCCTTTAGAATTTATTTTTAATTGTATTTCTTAGCTTCACTTGTTATAAAGTGGTAACTGTGCATTGTTTTTTTCTTTTCCTGTTAAACATCTATCTCTCACTCTTCCTCCCCCTTTGAAATTTAATTTATGTGTGGAAAGAACGTTCACCCATCTGTGAGAATTTTAATTCTTCTTTGGGGAAAGAGAAAAAGCCATTTATTCTCTATCACTTTCCCTTCTCGTGTTTTGCAAAGGCATCAAAACAACCCTATTGCACCTCAGTTTTTGATTGTTTAATGGTGGCCATTGTTTGTGTAGGGGGGATGGGGCAGAAGATCTCTCTCTCTCTCTCTCTCTCTCTCTCTCCCTCCCTCCCTCCCTACTCCTCCATCTCCCTGAAGGCTTTGCTTTCATTTACTTTTTTTCTTTTTCCTCCTGAGTGTTCCTTTAAAACAAAGCAAGATATATCTACAGCTCTGTGTTGTAGTTTGTTCAAAGGTTAAATGATAGGGAAAGAAGTGTATGTACCATGTCCTGTACAAAAGAGGAAGATAGAGACAGAGAGGGAAAGACAGAAAGAGAAAGAGCTCTTGAAAAATACCAGGAAAAATATCTAGAAATGTGCCCATGTTATCTTCTGAAACTCATAACATTCTCAGGTCTTTCACATCCCATGCTATTCTTGGGAAAGTTACTAGGATGAAATATTTAATAATTTTCTATGTTGCTGTCTTCTATAACTACATACTTCTTTAGGCTCTAGCCCATTGTGGCGATCTTTCATGAATAGGTTTTTGTTGTTGTTGTTGTTTTTCTTTTGGAGAGTCAACCTTGACTGTTGGGGATCATATGAACACAAGCTTTAGGACATTTTCAGAAATGATTTGCCATTGCTTTCTTTTTAGGGTTGGGAGAGAATGACTCTCGCAAAGTCACTTAGCTTCTATGTCTAAGGCAGAACTAGATTTTGGGTTTCTTCCTTATTTGTCAACTGACTTGACCATTAGAACCAAAATGAATCTCCCTGTGATGACCCAGAGTGTAACACAAATGTAACAAAATCCAAAACGTAAATAAATGTCCTTTAATGCCTCCAACTTGGCCCCATTGTTCAATAATACTCAGTTGGAGATAAAACCTACTCAAAAATAGTCTTCAAAAGAAAGCAATGCAGTCCGAATTTAATGAGCAGATAGAGGTGAAATAAAAAACTAAACGAACTACAATGAAGAAATGTCCACAACGGAACAGGAGAAGTATTTACCAAATTCAAGGAGATAACAAGGTACAGTCTGTTGGAAGAATGCCAACCAAGATAACTTCAGACCAAAATAAAACATGTTTGCTTCTGGCAATGCTGTGTTTTAACCGTCTCTCTTATATACTGTTCTCCCCAGCTGCCACCAGTGAGGGGGATCATGGCCACTTCCTCTCTTGCAAGCCAAGTTGTTTCCTTCTCCGTTCCTCCCTGCATGTCCTAGAATGCAGAGGGGATGGGCCTGGTTCTTCCTCTGACTGGCCTCTGCCCCTCCCCAGCCTCCTCCACAACCTCCGGAGCCACACTCCCTGTGAGCTGTTCCTCCTCTCCCTCAGAGTCTGACTCTACCAAAGGCATGACACTCCCATGAATGTATACAATCCTCTATAGAAGACCTCTGTTACATGATCATCATCACATGGCAGTCAGAAAATTCTATAGATTAATTAAAGGTTCTGTACTAAGAATTTTGCTTGCCTTGCAGAAGTTTCAGAGAGTTGGGTACAATGAACTGGGTTCTTATGTTTTTACTTGTTATTTTTAAAAAGAGACATTTTTAGACACATAGCAGTGTAATTCTAATCACTGTGAATAAATCTTTTATTAATAACAACACTCACCAAGTACTCTATTTTATTAAAGAAAACTATTCAGAAATTGACAGTTCAGCAATGGAATAAGAGAATTCAGATCTATGTGGATATTAGTCATAATTCAACATTTTCCTTTTAAGTATTTATTCAGAATGCTAAAGGAAAACGTCATATTTTAAAATTAGGTCCCTCCCAATCTATAAGTAGCTAGTGGAGCTATGGCTACTGTTGCGACAAAAATAGCAATGGCCTCTGCAAGTGTGTATTTCCAAACTTAAGCGAAGAGCAGCTCTAACAGCTCTAATATGATGGTTTGGCATTTGAATCTTCAAGTTGGAAGATATTCACAAAATTTATTTATCAATCTCTACTGGCTCAATTGCTTATCTTTGAGCAGGCCATGAAATAAAGTTGTCATAGCAAGCAATTTGGAAAAGAAATTCAGCCACAGATTTTTGATGCACATATAGAATCATAACTAATCCTGAACAGGATATGGATATGAATGCCAGAGTTTTTAAGGATCTAAATCTTATATAATATTATTCAGTAATTAAAACTACAGAAGAGAAAAGAAAATACTATGCCATAAACTGTTAGCTCTTCAAACACCGTGTATCCCTTGATTAAATTACGATTAGAAATCAACAAAATCTTTCAAATTTTTACAACATAATATGGATATAACAAACCCCATATAATGGAGTGAAATAATCTAAATTTGTTTTAATGTTATAATGCCACCTTTCACAAAATGGTGCTGTATGGAAAGTTATAAATTTGGGGATAAGAGAGTTATTTTTCAGGATTATAAACAATAATGCGGTCAGGAAAATTTAGCCAATCCCTTTAACCTTCCGTCTCTTTTTTAATTAAGTCACTTGGAGAAGCTCTCTTGTATATATGGACAGTGTGTACCAACATAATCACATAGACATATAACTTATTGCTTAATTGTGCATATGTATCTAAGTGAATCCCAGTTAAAAAAAAATTTCAGATAGTTTTGGTTTTATTTTAAAAACAGCATAAAACCCTATCTACATATGAGAGTAGTAACGGCAAACTTTTTGGATTGGCATGTCAAACATTTGGAAAATACCTAACTAGACTCGTTACACACACATATGGGAAAAAAATCTTCATAAATATTAAATTGAGGAAACTCTGGTCTCACAATGCCTTTGTTCTTGAATGGCTTTGGAAAATGCTCTACATGGCATCTGCAGCCTTAAAAACCACATCGAAACATGCCCTTTTCTCATGGTTTTTTTTAGAAGTTGTGAAAGTGCCACGAGAGCCATGGTGAATTGGCTGCAGCAAGTTGCCCATGATGAGTTGTTGTAGACCCACTTCTGGAATGTCTGGAGGTTATAAAGAACAAACGTAATTCTCACATGGCCTCTGCAGCCTCCAAAAGTAAGATAACCCACCATTATCTCATTGTTTTTAGAGGCTCCAGAGGCAATGCAAGAGCATCTCATGTGACTTCCAGAGACCACATAAGAGACATCCCATTTTTGCATGGTCACCATAGCCTCCACAAATTGCATGAAAATGGTATGTGCTTTTAAGAATAGCTGTTGGGTATTGAGAAATATTGGCAAGTCTCCTAAAATGTCATCGCATGTCATCTTTGATACACATGTCATAGATTTGCCATCACTGTACTAGACAAATTCAATGCAACTGGAACAATTCTTTTATTCTTTCCATCACATTAAAGCTATTCATATGCTAAGGCAAGGCTCCAATCTCCCTATGAGTCTACAGACTTTATCAACAATCTTTTTCCAAGTTTTTTACCAGTTGAAATATAAAAGCCAATTATGACTGAAATAGTTTTTCCTGTTATGATACTCCAGTTGTGGTACCACAGTTCTGGAATGCCTATCCTGCTCCTAACCCAATTCTACAATGTCTTCCCAGCATAGTTGTCCAATGCTTACCATGAAATTTCTAATGTTTCATCTTTCGATTTTAAAATTTTATATTTGTATTTTTAATGGATTGATGTTGTATTGAATGCATCTTGCATTTTACACATGCTAATTACTTCTGCTAATATGGCCTTTGTTCCATTCGGAAATAAGTTGTGCGAGACCGGTTCCAACAACAACTCTTTTATTTTAAAGTAAGGCAATGGTAACGGAACAACAGCCCAAGCCGTGGCAGCCCTTCTTATAGCGGCTTGCTCACGGCTTGTGGCCAATGACAGTACTTTCAGTGTTCCCGCCGTCAGGTAGGCCAATCGGATTGGTTCCCTAATAGCCAATCCGAGAACAGCCTTCTCGGCCAATCAGATTAAGGCACTTGGAGCCTACCAAGTTTCATACACAACAGCCTTAAACTGAACTTATCTTCTTTGGAATTTTACTACTGACTCACATTCAGTTTGGAATTAAATCCTGTTTCAAGATCTCCTTTTTGAGTACTGTTATCATACATATTTTCCATCCGATGTCTGTGGATTTGGTTTTGTGTTTCTTTGGCAAACTTTTACATTTTTCTCTGGTAAATTGTCATGCTAGTCGTACTTAAGTTGTTAGAGTATAAGATATATCTAGAAGACTTCCAAAAGCATCTCTCTCTCTTTCATCTAATCTATCTCAAAATCTCTTAACTTCTAATAATTCCATATTGTTTCAAGGCTGATACAGTTTGGTGTTTTTAGATTCTGATCTAGCCTGACTGGTTTGTATTTCCTTGGAGGCTCTTTTCCCCAGTTTTTAAAGAAATTGTAACATTGTGCTCCTCCATTCATCCAGTACTTCATCTGTTCTCCAAGATTTCATATGCATAAAAAGTTTGGCCAGGCCATTAGTTTCTTCAGTAATCTAGGATTCATTTCATCTGGCCCTGGAGATTTAAACTCATTAATGTAAATAGATATTTGCTGACCCTGTTTATATCAACTCAAGCTTCAAACTTGCCTCTTCATCCTGCTGTTTACAATTGCTGGGTGGAACATATATTCTCTTTGAAGAAGATTGAGTCAAATTAGCACTGTGTAGCTCTGCTGTTTCTTATTATTTGTTGGCATTCTGCTCTCTTTCCTAAGCAGCTACTATACATATCTCTTATATTTTTAACATATTTTAAGTAGTCTTTTTGCTGATCACAGCATCTTTCTTTAGTTTGTAAATATTACAATTTTTGACCTAATGGAAGCTCTAAGGTTCTGGGTTCCTTGTATTTCTTACTGGAAACCAATCTTTATTTATGTATTCATTTCTTTAAACATTTTATATACAGCCATAATAAAATAAACCACTCTTGATAATTTAAAATATTTTTGTATCTCCCATATTGTACTTTACCTTCCAATACCAGGTCATATTGCCTTTTTTTTTTGTTCTTGACAGAGTTGCATTCTTTATATAGAGCTGGCTCATGAACTGGAAGTCATTCTGGAATTGTAGCATTTGTTCAAAGATTGGGTAACAGCAGTGGTCAGGAAAGTCTTGAGATAGTTACACTGCTGAAAAAGTAACACTTCTTCTGGATCAGGAGGCCATATTCATGGTCACTCATGCTTAATCTATGTGGGTTGTCCTTGGACTATCAAGAAGCTTCAACTGTCCAAAATGCAACAATTCAAGTGAATGCCTCAAGGTTTCTGATATAATTTGGATGTTCTCTTTGATAGTTCTCTTCAG
Organism: Laticauda laticaudata; assembly: GCA_004320025.1. Taxonomy (NCBI): domain Eukaryota; kingdom Metazoa; phylum Chordata; class Lepidosauria; order Squamata; family Elapidae; genus Laticauda; species Laticauda laticaudata. The sequence goes on from BHFT01056553.1 coordinate 6,743, forward strand.
ATGAAATTAAAGATATCAGTTGTCACATTCTTCACTAATATGTATGGAGCTACATTCGTCCAATGGCCTTTAAGATCTAGTTGAATAGGGTTAGGGTTAGGATACTGTCATCTTGAAAATATCAGAGAGAAGTCTTCTTAATTCATTTAATTCTCTTTGGAATAGCATGCCATCAGAAATTAGATTCTCCCTCTCCCTGCTGATTTTGAGAAAGCTCACTGAATTATGTCCATAGAAGCAGAATCTTCTTGTTATGGGCTTTCTTCATATTTGTAATTTTAAATGTTCATTTTATACCAGGTTTATCATATACATAATTTAATTAAATTGTTTCATTTGTCTAAAATATTCATATTATAAAATGGTTTGTGAGTCCTTTGACACTGGAATGGCATGAAAATCCCAACCTGTAAGTAAATCCAGCCGTCCATCCATCCATCCATCCATCCATCCATCCATCCATCCATTCACCCATTTATAGTGTTGCTGTTATCCATTCTTCCATTTACTTTGAGCCAAAATGAATGTTGTTTCATTTCAATAGCTTATGGAGTAATTGTGTACAATTGCTTTGTTTTAATTCGGTTAGTTTTGTTTCTTTTAAGTGAATTGAATTCTTCAAGTGTTATACTCATTAGTGGACACAGGTCTTTGTTATATTTATTAAATTATGTTATATTTTTTAAATTAAGATAACCCTTAAGCTTATCTTTTTTATTTCTCATACCCTGAATATTAATGTATAAAACAACAACAAAAGTATTAACTTTATGAACCAATGTTTTTTTCTAATTTTTCACTTTGTAATTTAATAAACCCATAGCATCAATTCTTCTATTTTGTTCAACAGTCTAATGCACTAGTTCATATTTGAAGTCCTTATTTTGTTTTCTTTTAAAATCATTATCCCTGTAGATTTACTCTATTTAAAGCCCTGCTGAAAAATTGCGCCATATTTGTGGTTGTATGGTTCAGTCTATCACCTAACATTAATCACAGTCCCAAATATAATGCAGTTAAATTCAAATTACCCCAGTTTTATAAATAAATATAGTTTTATAAATAAATAAAATACATTCTTGTTGACTCAGAAACCCCATAGAAAGTCACTCCCTGGTAGTAAGCCTCAAATAGTAGCCTATCAGTGAAATAATTATAATTCCCAGTGTGTTGGCATATAGAAACAAAACAGGAATGATGCTTTAGTTACATCCTTATTGCCGAATCTACTGTCTGTCTATCCAAGCTCAACTCTGTCAGAATTTCAAAGATGTGTAACAATAGCAAATGTTAATATGATTTCAGTCTATTTAGCTATGTCAGAAAGTGCTGTTTTAATTTCTTTTAAGATAACAGTGTTGATCAACAAATCCTTCACCCCACACCTTCTTCTAATTCCTCTTCCTTTCTGTTAGTGTAATGTATAAAACTATTTTTTTTATTTTCAAACAAAAATGCTCAAAATGCAATTATGTGAAAATGGAAAAGACAAAACGAAATATCTAAAGTACACATAAAACATATTCTGAAATTCAAAGAACATTCTTAGGCTATAATGTGTCTTTATATTTATAAATGTAAATGTCTGCATCTCCATTGAAATCAATTATCTTTTGAATACTCTAAAACCAGAAAATTTGTTAAGTCTTTAAAATCTGAAGATAAATAGTAGTACAAATATTTATAGGATGAGAGGTTAATCAGATGGGAATCAATCATAGTTGGGTTAGCTGGAATAATTATGCTCATGTATAGCAGATGACTCTGAATCCCAAGGAAGATAAAAGAATGAACATTGACTTTTTAGATGGATGAAAAGAGATTGGAAAACAAGTTTTTTTCTATTCCTATGTTCAAAAGTGGGCTCTGTTGCTTCTGTATGTCAGCACTTCAAAGTAAGTCACATAAGGATACAAATTCCACAAGCACTGCAGAATGCTTTTATTGAAGAATATATTATCAGAATCTTGAAAACCTTCCAGTTTCCATCTTCCCCCTCTTATACTGAGCAGAATCAAGGTGGGATTATTTTGAATTTATTTCCTTATGTGTTATTCTTTCCAAGCACTAAGTTAGCATCTACTTAACAGTTTTTACATTCCTTCTTCAATGTTTATAAGCACACAACTCTACACTGTCTTTCCTGTAAAGGCCCGGTCCCACTGCACTTACGGATGCAAAGAGGATATAAAACATAAAAAAAAAGCTTGCCATCTGTTGGAAAATGCTATGCATCCATTGTGAACTCACTGCATACGTGTTTCATACGCTCTATCCGTCGAGTATCTCCCGTGAGCATCTCGTCCTACTGGCGATTCTAAACCCTGCATGAGAGTTATTGAGCTGCACACACAAGGGGTAACTAGTTGTGAACAGGGATCGAAACTTTCAATCATAAGCGCTTCGGTACAAATGTAGTCTATCTTACACACCGGATTGACAACAGCAGGACATAAAAGGCAGTATCCGGGCAACAACATTCTAATGTCCGTTATCATCCGTTAAACGTCCGCTGCTATCCTATCTTCATCCTCTGGTCACCCTTCAACTGACATCCGCTGCAGCTGAAAACGGAAAAAGAGGGAGGACAACAAAAGGTACACGGAAGCGTCAACTACAGCGTTAGTAGCACGGAATAGAAAGGATTGTAAGTGTATGCATCTCTCTATATAAAGTATTCAAAATGGAAAAAACATTTGTATCTGGGAGTATCTCGTATATTAGGATGTCTGCAGTATTTCTAGAGTGTGTAGAAGGCCCATAGCGGACTACCGATATTTTCTATAAAAGGGGGAGAAAATCATTGACGTGGATACCAAAACAGTCCCACTATGGTTGCACTGGAGGTTTATCTATCCCCAACTTCTCTTATCTATCCCACAATGCAAGGCTTAAACCATTTTTTCCAGTTTTGTTCAACCAACACTTTATTAAGTAAAAAAATGAACCAGTAAAACTAAGTGTCTTAAGCCAAACATAACCTTCAATTAACATTTCTTAGGTCACTTATGAAACTTTATTAAATAAGCAAAATGACCAAGTAAACTGTATTTAGATGTCTGCAAGCAAAGATAACACTTTCTTAGGTAAATCTTTATGACTGTATAAATAAGTCAAAATGAACCAAGTAAAGTGTCCTTAAAGCAAAGATAACTTGACAAGTAAACCAACATCAGTCCTCTGCACACTGATCTCAGTTCACTCTGAGTCATGTTCATGGTCTCACTGTTAGCAGGCAGGGACTTGTGAGGAATGCGCTTGGCGTTGGTAGTGCTGGTCAAAGGCACCATTGGGGTCTTGTCCCGAGGGTACAACAGGTGGTGGTGGTGTTCAAGGAAGCTATGCCGACGAGCTGACTCAAGTCCTGTGAGATTTGAGCGACCTTCATCAAGGACTTGAAGATGTCCCAGTATGATGACAGATTGTTCATTGAAACGGTTGGCTGTGGGGTGGAGAAGAGGTGTTGGGAGGAGTGTAGTGGGGCTGTCTGGTCTTCAGCTGGGTCGAGGACTGGCGTCTCTGGCATCCCATGAATCGTGGGCCTGGACTGGGAAGTTTCTGCTTCTGCTGTGGGAGTCCTGGTAGTCCATAGCCTTGGTAAGTGTAGGGGCTGTTGAAAGGCCTGTTGATAGTGTGTGACATTGCCTGGGGTGGAGGAGCAGACCTGGATTGGTCGGAGCAGGGTTCAGGCTGGGCCTTGAAGGTTGTGCAGATAGTGGCTGTGATCTTCTGCTTCATCCACCTGGTACTGGGCTCGGGCAGGTGGCCCTAGGGTCTGGCTGCAACGTAGGTATGAGGGCTTCCAGTCTGAGGTTGTAATGTTTGCAAGTGGACAGCTGAGAGAGAGTTCTGTGTGCTGGTTCTTCAATTGTGTCCCTGATCCAAGCAGCACACTGTGGTCCTGGCCCTCTCAGTCTGTCTTCTCTGCTCCTGTGTCCTCTGGAGCTGGGGTGGGGTGGGTTGGCTCTGGTGGCCTGCTGCTTCTTCCTCCATTTGTGACAAGCAGGGCATGCATCCTCCATGGAATCTCCAAGTCTTTCTGGCTATGGGGAGTGGGATGTCGGGGGGGTCTCATGCTGTGGGGCCCTCTGCAGAATACTGCCTGGACCAGGGTAAAGCTGGCTTCCTGCGTGGAAGATGCCCTGGCTCGGTCTGTGGCTGTCTGAGGAGCAGGGTCTCAGAGGGGCTGCTCCTTGGTGGCGGATCTTCACCTCAGAACTGCACTTGGCAATACGTACATCTCCCGGTCAGTGAGCTTGACAGTGGCCTGCCTTGGATTTTTTGAGATGTAGCTTGCTATACCAGGTGTGCAATGTGCCTGTTCACCATCCTAAGGAGCTATTCTGCAGTGTACCCTCGCAGCTCGTCTGTCCTTGTCTCTCCAAGTCTCCTGTTTCTTCTTGGTGTTTGCGATACAGTCCCTGTGGCCTTTCTCCAGAGGTACTCGTTCTCCCTCAGCCATTCCAGCACCTATCCTCATGCTCCTCGGAAATGGTGGGCTGTTTCCTCTCTCCCTTCTCCTTCCCTTGCCTCTTCTCCTCTCTGGCAGGGGTTTCTCAGCAGGGCCTTCATAGGGCTTGAGCAGCAGGGCCTTCAGGACTTCAGCAGCAGGGCCCTTCAGCAGTTCAGGGCTTTGAGGGCCTTGGGGCTGGTCCACCACAGCAGCAGCAGCACCAGCAGCAGCTTCAGAGTCAGTGCCAGGGTGTGGGATGCTGGTTCTGGCCTTCTTCACCTTGCCAGGACTTTAACGAGTAGGCATGGGCTTCCTCATCTTGCCTGACTGACAAACCATGGTGTTCCTACTAGATGTATGTGGCAGCACGTCTTTCCCCTGTATGCTGACTGCGTGCGTGCTGCTGCATCCTTTTATATCCACAGAGCTGACGCAATTCATACTCCCCACATGCGCAGTGAATGCTTTGTATCTGATATACATCCATGCGTTATCCCCTTTGTTTCCTATAGGCGTCCGTGATGTATCCGCTTCGTCCGCTATGCATCCGCCCCTTCCACTATGCATCCGCTTTGAAATTCTCCCCTGGAACCCCTTCAGAGGTGTCATTCACTTCCATCCGCTTTCATCCACTAGGCCTCCGATGAACATCCATTTAACATCCCCACTACATACTACATGTAGTATGGATCCCCACATCTGTTCTTTTCCGTTCTTTTCTGTTCTGTTTTTGCAAATTTTTGCCGCTTTTTGGAGCGGATGACAACGGATGGAGCCACTCCCAAAATTTTGCTCATCCTCTGTGTCCTTTATGCATATGTTTTGCATCCATCGGCCAGTGGGACCGGGCCTTAAGACTGAGTCTCCCTCACAAACATGAAGAGGAGTCCTGCACATCACTTTAGAAACTAATTACACACTTGTTCCCTCACTTTCAATCTGCATGTCCACAAAATCAACAAACAAATCTTGTCACACAGAGTTTGCTAGAGTTAGAACAGTTTTGTTTCTTCTCACTGTATAGAACCTAGTCAAGGGTGGGATTCTACCAGTTCACACCTATTTGCTAGAACCGGTTGTTAATATTCTAAGCAGTTTGGAGAACCGGTTGTTAGAAGAAATTACTGGCCTAATCCTGTAAGGAAGGCAGGAAGGAAACATTCTGGTGTTGCTTACAGAAACTGCCTCTCCGTTAACCCCTATTACATTCTTGGCAAGATGAGACTTCCTGTCTCAGGAACGTCTCTGGAATTTTTTCCCTCCTTTGCTGGTACTTTGCTTGTATGGAATGACCATTCAAAGTTATAATGGCACTGAAAAAAAGTGACTTATGACCATTTTTCACACTTACGATTGTTGCAGCATCCGCACAGTCATGAGAGGCCAGGTGAGGAGATGCATGCCTCGATGTGAATTATATTGAGTTGGCCACACCCAGCCAATAACATGACCTCCAAGCCATGCCCACCACCTAAGCTACACCTACAGAACCGGTTGTTAAAAATTTTGAATCCCACCCCTGGAACTAGTACGGTAGAGTTTACCATGATGAGAATCACAAAATCCTATTTATCCTGTGTTTCATTTTATATTGATAGCAGTGGCAAGTCAGAATTTGGGGGATTGTAATGGAATTTCAGATTAGTATATCAAGTATGGTTTGTACATCCGTTGCTTTCTCCCATGGTCTCTCTGATCCAGGGTAACCATTTCAATGAATTAGATATTCAAAATGTCTTGTCTTTTGCCTAGAGTTCAGAATATTTTTTACTTCATATTCTTCTTGATTCTGCAGAATGGAAGTGGGTTGGGATGAACTGTTCTTCTAATGCTCCAATGTGTTTTATCTCAGTAACTTATCTCTCAGTTCAGCACCAAGACCTATATAAGTCAAAATCATTTTATCTCACTTATCTGAAATATAACTGAAAAAATTGATGTAAATTTCAGACAAATGGTTATCCAGCATCTTTTTTAAAACTTCCAGTGTTGGAGCATTCACAACTTTTGGAGGCAAGTTGTTCCACTGATTAATTGTTCTACCTGTCAGGAAATTTCTCTTTTGTTCTAAGTTGCTTATCTCCTTGATTATCTCCTATTACTTCTTGTCCTGCCCTCAGATACTTTGGGGAATAGTTTAACTCCCTCTTCTTTGTAGAAGTCCCTGAGATATTGGAACACTGTTATCATATCTCTCCTAGTCCTTTTCATTAACTAGACATACCCAGATCCTGCAATCATTTTTAATATGTTTTAGCCTCTAGTCCCCTAATCGTCTTTGTTTCTCTTCTCTGCACTCTTTCTAGAGTCTCAACATCTTTTTTACATCATGGTGAACAAAACTGAATGCAGTGTTCCAAGTGTGGCCTTACCAAGGCATATAAAGTGGTATTAACACTTCATGTGATCTTGATTCTATCCCTCTGTTTATGCAGCCTAAGACAGTGTTTGCTTTTTGGACAGCTGCTGCACACTGTTGGCTCATATTTAAATGGTTGTCCACTAGGACTCCAAGATCACTCTCACACTTACTACTATTGAGCAAGCTACCACATATACTGTACCTGTGCATTTGATTTTTCTTGCCTAAATGTAAACCTTACACAGCTCCTTTGCCTGCCTCTTCTTTCAACAGACTCAAGCCAAAAGTCATTCTGAGAAGTCTATAGAAAATTCTCTGGCTTACAAAACTACAGCAATCTTGAAACCATCTGACCTAGATAATCCAGACAAACAAGGCCACCAACCAAAGTTTGCTTGTTTATTTATTTATTCAATTTGAATGCCACATGATTCCAAATGACTCTAGGAATTTACAACAATAGAATATAGAATAACATCATAAAAATGAGAAAATTGAAAACTAACCAGAGGTGCTTGGTTGAAATGTCAGGAAAACCTTGAATGGTTACCAAAACAAAAAGTGAGTTCTAAAAAAGGAAAAAGCACAAGAAAGAACTTCAAAATAATTCTGTTTGGATTAAGCAGGGTATATAGTAAGTTGAAATGAGCAGGTATTTTGACAGGCTTCCAAGTGTTTGTATACATGAAAGTATTTCCTAGCAATTCCTGTTTATCTATCTTGAAGGGCTGACATTGGTGTGGGAGGATGGCTCTGTTGTTAGTTCAAGGTGTCAGTAGAAACAAAAAAGCCTTAGCTGATTAGTTTAAAGTGGAGACACAAGATTAAATACATGGCAGATTCATTTAATAAGGTATCTCAGAGACTCTGTCTGTAATATTCTATATCTGCTTTGGTATTAATGGGAAACTCAAAGAACTATGGAGAAGTATGGAGAAGAAGGACACCATTATTTTCTCTTTCCTCATTAGTCATTCATCAGAGACTCTGGAAGTTGAATATATGCAGCTATAAGTAGAACTTCTAGAGTAGAATTGGAAGTGGAACTTCATAAGTTCCATTGGGAGGAGCAAATTTAACTAAACAGTATTGTTACTCAGTTTTCATTTTGATAAATCCAAACCTGCCAAGAGTTCGACAAAATTAAAATCTTTGGAGGGTTTTCTTGCATTGATGTGCATAACTGCATAGTGGAAATATGTATTAGATCAATGGTACAAAGCTTTTTATTATGAGACAACCATACTTTTAAAGGCCCCTTAGTATGTACATGCCAGAAGGTAACAGGTGAAAACAGGACCAAAGCTATATTTGATTTCACTGAATTAAAGGAAAATTCCTTTTTAGTAACGTGCTTCATCTTTTTTTTCCCTTTCTGTCCTGTTCAATGTTTTCATCATTCCTCCAAACAACTTTTGAAGAGATGAGCACACTAATGGCTCTCGGGCCTGTCTGAAACCTGAGGTCATGTGCACCACTGTTCTGTACAGGCAAATTGTAGTTTCAAAGAGATAAAATATATCCACTGATAAAACTGATTTATCAGATTATTCCATTCATTTTTCATAGCCATCAGAGGTATGAAATGTTATGCAAATGTGATTCTATGTTTGGCCATTGCAGCTGGTTTTAGATTTGTCTCCAAGAATCAAAACTAAGCGCTTCAGCTGAAATATAAACAGCAGAATTATATGATGCAGCCCACATAACTCTTTATTTTCTTTAAACATTTAGGTTGGTTGGTTTGTAAAATATATTTATGAGGGCCCTCAGGAAAAATCCGTTTAGAATTCCCAGCTCCTTAGGTCTAATAGATAATATACTATATTAACAGTTGCTGTCAAGACACTTCAAAATTTGCAATTCCATTTCTACTTTGGCTGGTGCTCTGGAACTGAGTGTCCCCTGGTAGTTAATGTGATATGAGCAGTCTGTCCACCTTTAGTAAAGCACAACAGTTCTCTGTATTCTTGGCCAGACCCTTTGAAGCAGAGCCCTCTGTCATCAGCTTGAGACAGTTTATATAGAGTTACAGCTCCTCCTTGGACCATTTCTTCCCATTTGAAAAATTGCCATTGTGATCTCCCCAGCCTGCCAAGTTGGCAGACTCTATTATGAAATCTGGACTTGAGCCAGGAATCACTACAGCATTTTGAACCAATGATCTGTGTCAGCCATCAACTTGATTCAGCACTCCCTCTTGCATAGGCAGAAAAAAGTTCCTGCTAATATTTGGAAGTGGGCAGAAGCATCTTGGATTTGTATAATGTAGGAATAAGCCTCCATTGCATTTTCAGCTACTTGAAATGCAGAGTATCTTTAAAAAAAAATCTAACATTTGGAGAGATTCTCAAAGAATTTGAATAACATAATCAAGCAATAAGTTTTTTTGATATGTATCACAGCTTTGACTGATCTCCTTGAAGTCACTGGGAGCTGTCTTAAATATTTTGATGCCATGTGCCCACTTTATGCTCCAGAGAAATAAAGATAAAAAAAATGATGAAAAAACATCTCTGCAAAAGTCTACTGGTAATTATGTTCTGTCTTCAGAGTTGACAGTTCCTTAAATCAGCCCAGGTGTATCACAGAGCTATAGTAAAAACGTAGTTCCTTTAAGTTATTCTTACCCAATGTATTGTCTGCAAATGTCCTGGACAACAAATCCCATAACTTTCACACTGTATCAATCAATGTCACGAGTTGTATGAATCTGATAAGAATTATTCTCCAGCACATCTGCAGGGCATTATTAGATTGCAGAAGATGGATTTACTGCTTTGAGGGCAATAGAAACTTTTCCTGTTGGATAGCCATGAAGCCATGAATTATAGCAATCCTTTAAACCCAGCAGATGCTTTGTTTTTATTTAGCAATAGCACTTTTATTCCAAGAAAGATAGAAGACCCCAGGATGAAAGACCCCAAATATTCAAGGTGCCTTTAGAATTCTTGAGAAAATATGTACCAATCATTCCTTATATTAACTGGCAGTCTGTCTTAACAAGGAAATTGTCAACCTGCTATTACTATAGTATGTGATGAGGAAGATGGAATTTTGTTGTGATTATTTTTTCATTTATTTATTTGTAAAATGTATGAGCCACCCACCTTGCCATATAGTGACCCTGGGTGGCTTACACTATTAAAAACATTAAACTGTGTAATTTATAAAGATACAAATACAATACTGTAAATACTATAAAATTAATCTAGGTTAAAAAAAGGAGAGGATAATATGATAAGAGCAGGAGAGGATTGGATCTGTTAATCAATCACCCCAAACATGGAGTTTCTCTATTGGCGAGCTAAGCCAATTGGCAGGGATAGGATCTTTAAGCTCTTTAGGAAGTTCAGGAAGGGTGGTACTTTCCTCACTTGGGGAGGTAAGATGATGATGATGATGATAAAGAAGAAGAAGAATCAGAGGAAGAAGGAAGAGGAGGAGAAGAAGAAGATGACAAATTACATTATAAAATATTGATAAATAATAAAATAAAAAAAGAAAATGACAAAATACATTATAAAATATTCTAAAAATCATCCAGAGCAATATTTTAAAAAGGTATGATATATTCCCCACTGCCTCCATCCATGTGGCATCTGTTTTATCCTGAAATCAATGGTACTTAAAGTGCTTGATTTTGCCTCTTCTTCTTTTTGTCTATGCATGCTTTCACAACAGCCAGTCCCTATAATCCACTTCAGTATTCAGAGTGTAATTGGACAAGCCAAACACAGATTCTTGATTTTATCTAATCTACTTTAAATTAATCAAAATTAACCCTGTTGATTATAACAAGCATTTGTTAATTCTCACACAGGAGATTTGGAGTACAGACAGGAATACTGAAATCAGACCCAAAGTGGTTGTAATATTTAATTCTTGGGGGGGGGGGGCATTTGCATGTGCTATGCATCTTGCGATANGGGGGGGGGGGGCATTTGCATGTGCTATGCATCTTGCGATAGCTGGTTTTTTTTGGATTTTTTTTTTTGAAATGCTTCTTTACACAATTTTCCCTTGTTCTAACTAAATAAGCTGCTCACTGTAGCTAAGAGAGAATATTTCTTGTTTCTAGGCCAGAGAATAAGTCTTTGAGTTGTTCAGTTATTTACCAGATTTCTTCCATCATTTCTTTGACATTTCCATCTGCTTTTGGGAGCTATCCCACTGTTGCATGCCTGCCAGTAGTGTTCATTGCACAAGGATCTTGGCGTCGGAACCACTGATGACACATAGTAAACTTTGGAGAAGAAATCTTAATTTTCAGTATGTTTTTCCCCCTTTTCCAACATCCTTTTGGATGTTCTCCCAAAATATCATCAACACAGTCTGGGCATGTTGAGGACAAAGAAAAAAAGAGTCACACAAAGATCTATTTGCAAGATATAAAGGTGAAAAGGAGTCTCATTTGGACAGGTCTTCATACATATTATGTATAAGGAGGCTGTAGAATGTATAAGTATCTCCATGGATGAGTATCAGCAATACAATATAAGAAGTAGAGCCAAGGAAAGATATGGAAAAGGAAAGACAAAGCTATGTGCCCAAGAAAAGACAGAATGTTCAGGTTTTTTTCTTCTGTGGAAAGTATATGTCAGAGCTTTTTTGGGAGGGGGAGAGATGATAATTGAAAAAGGACATTGAACTGTAATGCTAAAACACTGTTTCAATCTAATCAACAAAGCACTCATTTTTCTCCCTGTCAGCTTTCTTGTACTTTTTTTTTACAGGACAATTATAATTGACATTAGCATGTTCTTGCAAATATTCTGATGCAGATCAATCAATCAATTTACTACAACCACAGCAGAGGTGGTATTCAGCAGGTTCTGACCAGTTCTGGAAAATCGGTAGTGGAAATTTTGAGTAGTTTGGAGAAGCGGCAAATACCACCTCTGACTGGAGATTTTACAATATCCTTCCCCTACCATGCCCAAGCCTTTCCCACAGAACCAGTGGTAAAAAAAATTGAACCCCATCACTGAACCACAGAGTTGTAAGAATGGACATATTTGGACATTATACTTGCCTATAGTAATTGTCTAGGGCAAATTCAGTAGACATACTAGCCTGCCTTATCTAACTGAATTAATTACATTAACAAATTATTAATGCTTTGTTTATGTTTGATCTAAAGAGATTATGCATATCTCATTTCATAGTGTTGTTTTTTTTAGGATTCCATGCTATTATAATGTTCTACTGGTTTACATTCCATAGATAGAACAATCTCTTAAACTGTTTTTAGTTAGTGATAGAACATTAAGAGCTGAAGATAGGAAACAACTTAGAGTTTCAGTGGAAATTTCAAATGTAAGGATTATGCAAATTATCCAAAAAGTTTCTCTCTTAAAAGTCAGAGTAGGGCTATAGCCTTTAAAACAGGTTACATGATGTATGATTCTGAGAAGATATGGTTTCTGAGTTTAAATTCAAAACCTTGAATAAGCAGGCAATTGAGGATCTGGTCAAAAATGTTTTGGCAATTTGTAAGGTTGAGAGAACTTGTAGATGTGTGAACACAGATAACATAAGGACCGAGAATGTATCCATTACTGCTTTATGATTTGATTGAATCTGCTCAGAATCCAACACTAATGATGCCATTGTCTAAAAACCTAGATTTTATGAAAGTTACCATAAAAAGTTATTTTAATTCCCTGCCACTAAATCATTGTGTTGCATATGTTATTTCTCTTATCAAGTTTTTTTTTGTTTATGATTCATTTTTTCATAAATTACATAATTTAAATACAATATGCTGAGTAAACTGGAAATGCTGATTAATACCTAACTTGTCTTGAAGCTATTCTTGCTTTATGCTTCAGTTCTTCTCTTTATATATCTGTTGTCTTCCAGGTGAGATTCTACCTTCTCCTTTATCTTAAACTAATTTGAGTTTAAGATGAAGAGTGGCTACATGCTATCTTATCTTAAGGCCCTGTCACACTGCTTACTTGCTTAAGGATGCAAAACGTTTGTAAAAAGGACACAGCGGACGAGAAAAATGTTCCATCCGTTGTTATCCTCGCTCAAAAGGCGCAAAAATTTGCATAAACAGAGCGGATAACACAGAAAGGAACGGACGGGGGGAGGACGCAGAGCGGATGGAAAGCGATGTGGAACAGAAGCCTGGCGGAAGGATGCAAGCGGATGCAGAGCGGATGCGTAGAGGATGCGTAGAGGATGCAGAGCGGATGCAGAGCGGATGCGTAGAGATGCAGAGCGGATACAGAGCGGATGAGTGGATGCATAGCTGCATCCGCTTTCATCCTTTCTCCATCCGTGCTACTAACGCTGCGCATCCGTTCTGCTTCCTCCCTGCGTCCGTTTACCACTGGAACGGATTGAGTTGCGCGGATGCGCAGCAGATGCCTAGCAGATATAGCAGATGCGTAATGGATGCAGAACGGATGTCCCCCGTATGCCTAGAGGATGCAGAACGGATGCATTGGATACATTTTCGCTCAAAAGTTTTGAGCAGCTCAAAACCTTCTGAGCAGATGAAATGTCAATAGACGGATGCTGGACGGATAGAGAGGAAGCAAAACGGAGGCAGTGAGTACAGAACGGAAGCATCGTGTTACGGATGGCAAGTGTTTTTCTCCATTTTGCATCCTCTTTCCATCCGTTGGTGCAGTGTGACAGGGGCTTTACCCAAATGCTTTTAGGTAGAGAAAGGAACTACTACGTTAAAATTCATTGTGTTATCATGAAACCAGCTGCTATTGCATATATTTGTACATTTGTTTCTTACTTAAGCCTATTTAGAAATATTTGCATTACAGTAACCATTTTTAAAGTATTTATTTATTGTTTTGTCCTGAAAGGCCTATTGGTGTTTATGGATTAGTACAGAAACATTCTAGGGTAATGTGCACTATAAGAAAAATTCATATGGAAATAGTAGTAGTAATTGTATGAAAAAGTTACAAATTGCTGTCATCTCAGCTCAAGACAATGATTGTGAACATAACAAAACAAAATATGGATGCCTTAAGAGTACAAAGCCCTGAAGAACCTATAAAGTATTTTGTTGCTTGTACTTCAATTACCTCTCTACAAGGACATTTTAAGGTCTTAGAATTCCATTTATTAGCTCTTCCTTGGGGCACAGATTCATTTCCAAACGACATATCATGAGATAGAAGATCAGTAACAAAATTAACATGTATATCGTCTCATCTAGTTTTGCCTAATATAATGCTCTTTTTATATATTTTTCAGGCTGGATGACTTCAGGCTTTTTCCATTAAGAAGGTTCAGAAATAATTAGGAAGGTAAAGATTATGAGGACTATGAGAAACAGATACTTTTCATCTTAATAAAGCACATCATACCACACAAATAGTATGATATTCTTTACTGGGTTGAAAAGGTGATGAGATTCACTTCAGCCAGGTATTTTTGGATTGCCCTGAAGCCTTGAATAGCTGAAAGGTTCACCTTATGCACAGAAACATCTTTTAGCTGTTGAAATTGCTGTAACAGGCCACTGGAGCAAGTATTATGAAGCAGTGTGACTACTTTACTTCGCTATTAATCTTTGTCAAAGCAATGTCTCCTTTGAAGATCAGCCCTATGTGACTGAGAAAATAGATATCTATATTCCTTCAGAAGAAAAATTCAACACACATGCTTCTTCTTTCTGAAATGTTATCTCCATAATAACAACATGATATGGTAACATGGTTTAGTGACAAGCCCAAAGTTATCACTAAGTTTTCATGGCTAACTTGAATCTAAGCTCCAAGAGTATTCTTAATAACATACAGCCCTTGTTTACTCAGTTGCAGAAGTAGTGCTATTTATTGTCTGTATGTGTAAATAACTAAACACAGTATAAACCAGGGGTGGTATTCAGCAAGTTCTGACCACTTCTGGAGAATCGGTAGCGGAAATTTTGAGTGGTTCAGAGAACTGGCAAATACCACCTCTCACTGGAGAGTTTAGAGTATCCTTCCCCTGCCACACCCTCAAGCCATGCCTACAGAACCGGTAGTAAACAAATTTGAATCCCACCAGTGGGTGTAAACAAAAAATAAAGCAACAATAAATATAATAACATACTGTCAACAATATAGTAATAATTTTCTTCTGACTATTAAATATTATTGCAATCACAAATTATAATATGATAAGGCTCACATGTTATTTTGGATTTCCAGAATCTGAAGGTAGCATCTATGGATTTGGGATACCATGTAATTCTGTTTTATCTAGATCTAGTATCCATGGGTGTTGTCATGCATAGAATTTGGAATCCAAATGCCCATGACTATTATTTTTATCACCTTCTCATCAGAATTAGGTGATAAGACCATTTTGTAGAGTGGATTAATCATGATTTATATCTTATCTGTGTCCAATCTGAAAGTGATTGAGAAAGAGAACCCAAAACAGCATAATTTTAATTTTATTTGTTTATCTGTTTATTCAGAAGACAATCACACTTCAGTCAAACTTCTCCCGGATAAGGTATATGCCTGCAGTAAATTATATATCTTTCAATATTTCTTAGCAAAAAAATTGAAATGATTCTTGGTGACTACTTTGGTAACAGTGATTATTTTAAGCTGCCTCCAACTCTTAGGTATTTCTAAAGACCCTTGTTTACCTATAGTATTTATTTATAAAGGAGTCTAACATGTCATACATGTATGTGTCTCCCTCTTTGCGTCCCACTTTATCTTAAGAAGAAAGCTGTGACATTGTTCAAGCTGAGAAATAGCCCAATTTAGGACTGACAGCTCACGCCTTTCTTACAAGGGGGCTTTAGTGGAATTCTTTAATCATTTCAGACAAGGGAATCTCATCTTCTATAATAACTGCAGGACCAGGGGAACATATTTTCAGCATCTTTCTTGTCTCCATTTCCTCCAGTTCTTTGGAAGCTGGTTGATACGATCATCTTTATTACTCCAGAAATCAGAGAATAGACAGGAAATACTATGCGCAGCAAGCTGACTGATAAGCAAGAGCAAAACATGCTACTCAAACTGTGCACTAAGTATTGGAGAAACATATCCTTGTTCTTTTTTTTTCATTTCATGAAAAAATAATATATTGTTCTGTTGTACACATTTAGAAAACATATTGTTGGCATTTGTTTGACCATTTTATTTTATTTTTAAAGAAAGCTATAAATGGGT
This sequence comes from Laticauda laticaudata, assembly GCA_004320025.1. Lineage (NCBI taxonomy): Eukaryota > Metazoa > Chordata > Lepidosauria > Squamata > Elapidae > Laticauda > Laticauda laticaudata. The sequence continues at coordinate 22,716 of BHFT01056553.1, forward strand.
AGCTGTTAAACTATCAAGCACCATTTCCTGATGCCTTTTAAAAAACCAATTACTACCATAGCTACAATGGTGAAAAACTAGAATGCTTGAGGTTTCGTACCAAGTATCTCTCTAAATGTCTATGGAGATTCTTAGTCATCCAGGTCATGATTGTCTCAAAGGTGCTTTTTCAAGAGGCAACTAAACTTTCTGGTTTTTCTTTGAAGATGTTTCGCTTCTCATCCAAGAAGCTTCTTCAGAGCTGAGGAAAGAAAAACCAGAAAGTCTAGTTGCCTCTTGAAAAAGCACCTTTGGGACAAGTATTTCTCTGTTTCATATCTCATCATAGGCACAAGAGAAGAAAAGCGGTAACACAGACAACTTCCACCAAAGGCAATTGTTGAAAGAAGAAAGCAAAACCAAGCCTAATTTCATCCCAGCTCATTTTGCCTGGGTTCCTGGCAGGAACAACAGTTGCAAAGAGCCACAAATATTCAAAGTATTCCAGCCCAAATGAATCTCAAAGGCTTTTGAAAGTAAAATCAGTAAAGTGAATGATTTCTCTGATTGCATGTAAACAATTAAACAATATATAAGCTGTGGCTCAAAGGAGCAAACTGTGAAGCTGTAAAGTTATTTTTTCCTCAACGTTAGGTGAAGAAGATGCTAGGTGAAGTGAAGCTTAAAAGTTTCAAATAATTGGAAAATATCCTGACTACAAATGTCTATGAAGATTCTCAATCAGCCAGGTCATGGTTGTCCCAAATGTGTTTTTTTCAAAGCCTGTTGCCTTTTGAAAAAAACACCTTTGGGACATCCTGACCATAAGCATTGGAGACTTCACTGTTTCAAATGAAAGATTTCCTTTCTCCTCCTTCCCCCTCCTTCCCTTCCCTTCCCTTCCCTTTCTATCTTTGTTGGTGTGATGACCCGTAGTCTCTCAAAATAACCCAAAACATATATTAAAGTCCGGTAAAGCCTTCAACTTAACTTCCACACTGTTTTATTAGCTCACAATTTTCAAAGTCACACAAAGTAAATAATGAGGCAAAACAGAAAATCAAAACAAACTGCATGATTGAGAGTTTTCTGAAGCATAGCTGAGATAACTAATATAAACTCCAGGAAAATTAAACTGGAGAAAAGTCCATGGGAAGAACACCAGCAAACTAAGCCTCTTTCAAGGTGAACTACTAATTGATTCAAGGACAATTCTAACTGCGCAGTTGCAAACTTTAATACACATTAGCTCCCACCTGCAAGCACAAGAGGATCGATGGTAATGCTCCTCTTGAATAGACACTCCGGCTTTTTCCTGGATCCTCTGCTCCTGCGTTGACCTAGGATGGAAGGGGATGGGCCTGGATCCCTCCTCTGACCTGCTCAGGCACAGCCTCTACACCTTCCCCAAGTCCCCCCACCAGCCTTCTGGAGCCACCACTCCCAACATCCCTATTGGCTGTTCCTCTTCTTCTCCATCAAATGGTCAGATCCAACAGGGGCATGACAGTGTGGATTCATCCCAGCAACTCATAAATTAAGAGCCCAGCTATCAAAAACAAATGATATAATGGTTGAATCAATGAATGAATGAATGAATGAATGAATGAATGAATGAATGAATGAATGAATGACTATCATAGACCCTAGCTTTACAAACATCCCAAAATTAGAACACTAATTCATTATCATTATTCCACTTATAATAATATAATTATAATTATTCCACTTATTCAGTAGAATAAGATCAGAACATGAATAAAAAGAAAAACTAAAATATAGTAAAATGAAATAAGAACATAGTACACTACTCTCCATGTCATATTCTACTCAATGTAGTATAAGCAGGAATAATTCCAAAGCTAATTTGCTATTAGTAAAGCTTGAGTTCTACAGGCTGTAAATGGAAACTTAGCAAACAGCTTGTGTTGTTTTAGGGTATTTATCTGCCAGAAGGAGTTTGACGCAAAATTCATCTGATCGTCCAGAGAATAAACTAATAACGTGTGGCAGAAACTTACTACACCTATTGCTTTAGAAGTTATAAGAGAGGAATATGTGGAACAGTGATTCAATATTTTCATGCTGACAGAAAGGTACAGAAGAAAGATTTCTTAAACTTTCCTTCCAATAAAGCTGATGGCAAGATGTAAATGCCCTACAAAATTTATTAGCTATAAACTGGTTAAGAAACTGGTCTGGTTTGAAACAGATCTCATTGGGTCTGAATTGTATTCTAGTTGGGATTTTGCTGTTTTCAGTTTGACAGTCTGTATCAAGGATCCTTTGCCCTAAGTCTCTTTTTTGTTTTGTCCCACCCTCAGGATTCCTCTGGTGCAAAACCCAGTGACTGAGCCTCATCTCCAATTTGCTGTTTCCAGATAAAATGGACTTTGAGTAGCAGAGGAGATACCAAACCTTGGGGTTAAAGTTAATCTTTAGCCAGCATTTGAAAATGCTTAGCCATGCTCGTCACCCTTAGCAGCTCTGCCTTCAGTCACAGAGATGCAGTAGGACATTTTTTGGTGGAAAAGGTTTAATAAGAAACTATATATTTTTTTGTTTATTATAAATTAGTACATGAATTTAGCAGAACTCCATAGAAGAGTTGGGCCAATGGTTTGCCTTCAAATAATTGCAGAGCAACAGGGATAAAAAGAAGGAAAGAATTGCTACTGTAGTTCTCTAGGCATTCAGAAAATCTCAGCAGTATGGACATTTCCCTTCCCTGTATACTACAGCACAAATCCCAAATATAAAAACCTGTTTGACTGGTTTTCTATCAAATTTCCAGGGAAGTGCCTAATTTAACATAAATCCTTGTAAAGCATATGGTCATAGTTTTCTCATAATTAATTTGCAATAGGTGAACCTTATAAAAGGTAGATTGTGCCACTATGGTCTTCTTAGTCCAGCTGGTATCTTCAATAGAATTACCACGTCATCTGAATAAAGAAGTAAAGATATTGTGAGGAATAAAATTCTTATTCTACTTCACCTTTATATAATAATAATAATAATAATAACAA
>BHFT01056556.1:0-10666 GCA_004320025.1 Laticauda laticaudata
TTTTCCGGACAGAACAAAAGTGGTATTAACACTTCATGTGATCTTGAACTTATCTCTCTGTTTATGCAGCCTAGAACTGTGTTGGCTTTTTTGGCAGCTGCAGCACACTGCTGGTTCAGATTTAAGTGATTGTCCACTAGGACTCCAAGATCCCTCTCACAGTTACTACTATTGAGTGAGATATCACAAATACTGTAATTGGGCATTTTGTTTTTCTTGCCTAAATGTAGAACCCTACTTTTTTCACCATTTAATTTCTTTTATTAGATAGCACCCAATGTTCAACTCTGTCAAGTTCCTTCTGTATCTTAAGCCTATCTTCTGGAGTGTTGGCTATGCTAGTTTGGTGTCATCTTCAAATTTGATGAGATTCTCACCCTTGCCCAAATCATTGATGAAAATATTGAAGAGTACCGGGCCTAAAACAGAGCCTTGGGATACCCCACTGCATCCTTCCCTCCATATAGATGCAGTTCCATCTGGTGGTGATGCTGTCTAACCCACATTTTATGATGTTTTGATCTAGTTTAAACCCTCCTAATAAGGCTGCTGATCCACCTGTCAAATGCTTCCTTCCATGTTACCAACTCATATCCTCCCCCTCAGGCATCCTTTGGGAAAGACTCTTGTAGAATCCAAACCATTTTCAACAACACTTATATTTGCCAATCACTGACTTCAGGACTCCTATAAAGCATTGGTTTCCAGAAGCAACCTCATCTTATTCCAGCATACCTCTTGGTTCCATGCTGATGGACACAGTTCCAGAACAAAAATTTGGGTTGCCACAACCCAGTATTTCTAATTTTTTAAAAAAGTTATGGATCAGAATTTGGTATTCTAGTTATGGATTATAAGGCATTGAGGAAGCAATTTGTTGCTAGAAAATGGCATTAAAAGAGTAAAACTAAGCTTGAAACAATTGACTGCAGACACACTGGATTACTAGTGCCATAGTGGGAGTACAGCCAACCAATCAGTCCCAATCAGTTCCAACTAGTGGATAGGTTTGTGGTCTAACTATCTCTTATTGAAGTCTTGACAAAGCCAACCCTGTGCTGAATAGAGCAATATGACAAAGTACAGATAGAGGAATATGATTAAGTACAACTAAGGAAATGCAAAAATAAATTCTGTTTAAGTTAAGGGAAATTGTTCCAGGGTTGTTTGTATATCTACTGAAAAGAGCAAAGAAAATACTTACAACTTGCATTCATAGATCAAACTTATTTTTACATTTCAGGTTCTTTTGCTTGGATCCACAGAGTTTTTCATTGTCTTTCCTTTCTTCAGGTTTCAGTAATTTTTTTTTAAAGATGCATAATTTTAGTTCATTTTGATCATCTCTCTTGGCATTTAAATGAGCATTTTCATTTCCTTGCCTATTCCTCTCCCTCCCTCCATCCCTCCTCTTTTTCTATCTCTCATTTCAGATTCCTAAACTAAGTTTTCATTCCTCTTTTAGTGCTTTGTTCCCAGCTAACCTTTGAATCTGCCAACCTACATTAATCTCTTCCTTGTTGTCAGATTCCTGAGTTAATGTTCAACTCTTCTGTTTTGAATATTCTTCTGTGCTAAAGATTCTCTAAAACGAAGACTGTGTTTTATATCACCCCAAATCTGGAGATTGGAACTGGGTACCCAAGTTGAATACAAATAAAACCAAAAATAATTATTTTACTTCAATATTCCCAGCTTCCTGCAAAGTCTTAGGATTGTTGAACTTTTATGGCAGTAGCACCTGTGATCATGAATTGGAAGGGTAAGGGTTTGGGCACATAGTTCAAAACTACTGGAATAAAGTATTAAAAATAGCTTCCCTCCACCCTGCCAAAACTCCCGAAGAAGATATTAAGAACAGCTTCCCTCAAGGGCATCTGGGATCAGTTCCCAAGAAATGTGGCATAGCAGAGGAAAGCAGAGCACAACCAAAGTTGTCAAGAGATATTGGCAAAAGCAAAAGAGTGCAGGGTTTTGTTGTGCTGCAGCAGATCCTCCTGTGTGGGATGGCATGGTTTATGAAAGTGGAAAATCTTTGTGATAGCCTAATTAATTTGAGAAGTTGTGTAACTCAGGCAAATTGCACTAATTCACAGCAATACAGGGTAACCTGAGGTTGTTAACTGAATAAAAGCAATGCCTTGGGACTGACTTGTTTTGCAACAGCAATATTGAGAAGCAGCTAAAGCAGCAGGGGCACTATTTCGGGTTGTACAAATTTATAGCAACACAGTGCAGTCGTGACAAGGGAGACCTTGGCAGACAGTCATAATTAGTTTGGCCTATCAATGTTGTTGTTTTTTTAACATCTTAGAGTATTATTGCTTTTTTAAAAAAATAATCTTGCACAGTTTCTTCATTCTCCTAACATATTTAACAGAGCTAAACTTTTTATGTCTCTTTGCTACCAAGGTTATATTGGAATTATGTTTAGGTTTTTTTTTTTAAAGTGCTGATAAAGCAGGACACTTTTTAATGCTGTCATAATATCATTCAAGTTTCCTCCTGTGTGTTTTTAAAGTATTCTGATCTTAATAGATTTATCTGCCGAGGACTAAGGCATGCCTGCTTTATCCTTAGAATAAAGGCCATTGCTTGAAGATATACAAAAGCTAAATGATTCCATTCCAATGTGATTATTTCAAGAAGCAGCCAGTTTGTGGATGTGAATGTGTTAGTAATTTTTTCAAGAAATGTTACTGTGCCTGGGGCATATCTGTGGATCTAAAATCAGCTGAATTTGCTCTAGTTGTGATGCCCGTTATATTTAAAATGTTCTCATAGCAAACTAAATAGCAAACTAAATAGTGGGTGCTGTGTTTGTCCTCATCCTGAGACCTTGATTTCAGCTTCAACCCTAACCTGGTAGAGACATTCTGTGATTCTTCTCCTGTTGCTCATCTTCAGATGCAGTCCAAAGGATCAGTTTAAAGGGAAGATAGAATTATAGTTCAGTCATAATTGAAGGGCCACTGGTTTCTGTCATAGGTTCTCAGATTGCCCATAAAAGGAGATCTGCCTCCCCAAATGCAAGCTTAGTTGATTAGTATTTCCCAAGAAATGAAAAACAAGGATAGGATAGGATGGGGTGGGATGGCTCAGGTGGTCAAGGCAAGGCAGGCCTTTAGAGAGTCCTTTATTGTCCTCAAAAGTATTCAACAAATAGTCCTCTAATAAAGACTCCACCCCATGCTATTCTGAAGGTAGCCAAACTCAGTCCCCAAACAGTGCAAATATTATCACGAAAGTCCACAAGGCATAGTCCAGGCATAAGACAAATGGCAGTCCCCAGGGCAATGACAAGGTACAAGGCAAAGGCAGTTCTGAAGGTAAAGCAAAGCAAAGGGCAAAAGCCGTCCAGAAAGTCCAGGCATAAAACAAATGGCAGAGTTCTCAAAGCAAAGACAGGGTACAAGGCTGTTCTGAAGGTAAAGTCCGCAGGGTATAAGACAAACGGCAGTCCTTGAAGCAAGGCAAAAAGTCAAAGCCAGGGAGCGTAATCCAAAACAATTAATTGTTTGGAAAAGACCAACTCCCCATGGCTTCTCTTTAAGTTACTCCATACCAGGTGATCTTTGTGAGGAGGGGTAGGTTGACCTTCTCTGGAGTAGCCTTGCAGCCCTTCCCTGAGCTTATCTCTGCTTCAGTTTCCTTGCCCTTGGATCAAGTGGATTAGACAGCCTTTCCTCATCAGAAGATGCTGTCTATCAGCACCACTGCCTGTCATCAACCGATCCTCCCCTGTGCCTATAAAGGTCAAAAGCTCTCCACCTGGTTAATTGCATGCCCCAATGCCTGAGGAGCATGGGACAGCATCAACTTCAGTCCCTGGCCTCTTCAAATATGCCAAGGGAAATGTGCCCTCCCTGTTGGATGGTCCCAGCTTGTTTTTCAAGAATCCCAACCACACTTGGATCCAACCATATCATTAAACTTCTTGCAAAGTGCTTTAGCTGGGTTACCATTGAAAACCACTCAGAGGTTACAACTGGTCCAGAATGAAGCTGTGTGCATAGTAATAGATGTTTGATTGTGTGAGTTGCACTGGCTCCCAGTTTCCTTCCACATGCAATTCAAGGTTATCACCCTTAAAGCCCTATTTTAAAGGCTAGTTAGGATTGCAGAAAGAAGAATTGTAACCAACCTGCCTTCCACTGAATTCATACTACATACTGCACAACTCAGAAAGAGGGTTGAGAAAATATCTACAGACTCCTCCCATCCTGGACATAAACTATTTCATCTTCTCTCCTCAGGATGCTGAGGGCATTGCATGCCAAAACAACTAGGCACAAAAACAATTTTCTTCTCATGCCACTACTCTGCTAAATGCACCATTCACACAGCAGTTTTATGCCAAGGAAAATTAATGTTATGAGGTGCCCAGAGTTGTTTAAGATCAGTGGCCATACAAATCTTTTGGAAAAACATATAAACAAATAAATAATTGTTTATTTTGAGGGGGTCTATATACATTATTAAACAGAATTACAACTTTACAACTGCTGCTGGAAATGTATTTATGAAGTAGAAAAAATAACTCATTTATGAGCAAAAGAAATATATATCTAACCCTAACCTGGTCTTCTAAATCTTCCAAATGTGCATTCATCATCAGTATAACTGAGTCTTTCTTTCTACCTTGCTGCTGGTCATCCTCTTCTCTTTTCTTCCACCTTACCTAGCATTAGAGCCTTCTCCAGAACTTCAGAAAAATGTGTCCAAAAAGGATACTATGAATAGATCATTTGTTCCTTGAGTTAAAAAAAAAACACCTTTCGATTGATTTGTTCAATGATCAATCTCTTTATTTTCTTGGCTGTCCATGGTATTCTCAGGATCTTTCCTAACACCAAAGTTTAGAACACTCTTCCTAGTCTACTTTTTCAAGATCCAGTTTTCACTTCCATAGATTATCACAAGAAACACCACAGCTTGAATATTTGTAGATACAGACACATCAAGGCATTATCTTTTCTAGAGTCTTCATTATTACTTTACCCAGTACTAGTCTGCAGTGTATTTCTTGATTGTTTGTTCTTTTACTGTTGATAGCTGATCCTAAATGGTAGATACTATTCAGCACTTTGTTATTTTCATTGTCAGTTCTAAGATTGGTTGTTCTACCTGTTGTAATTAGTTTAGCTTTCTTTGGATTTAATTTTAGTGCTATTTTTTCACTTTGCTACTTAACTTTTATTACTAGAGCTTCTAGTTCTCAGGGTACTGTCATTAGCACAACACAAGTTATTGACGTTTCTTCCAGCAGTTATAAAACCACACTCATTTTTTTCCTGTCTGGCTTCCCTTTCTTAATTAGTTAAGCATATAGACTGAATAAATAAAGGGAGAATATACAGCCCTGTCACATTCATTCCCCAACCTTGAGCTTGTGTTCTGTTTGTACTGTGGCTTCCCAACCTGTATATAAGTTAATGAGATGTTCTGGGATTCTCATTTTAATGAGCATTTCCATAGCTTGATGTGATCAACAGAATCAAAAGCCTTTCTATAATCAATGAAGCATATACTCACATCTTTTTGGTATTCTTTGGCTTTCTCAATTATCCAGTATACATTGCAACAATGTCTCATGTTTCTGGGCATTTTCTAAAGTGATCTTGAATTTCTGTATTAATTTCCATTTAGGGCTCTAATCTGCATTGGATGAGCCTAAGCGTTATTTTGCTAGTATGTCAAATTAAGGCTATTGTACAATGGTTAGCACACTTTGTTACATATACCTTTTTTGTTTATTGGTGTCAGGCGGAGCTCCATTCAAAATCCAGGAAAGAAATACTTAGACTCTTTAGTTTAGAGAAAAGATGTCTTTTACTGAAAGTGAAGTGGTAGCAACCAAAGAATTCTGAATCTGAGAAATTAGGCGTGCAATTCACATATAGAAAGTGATGGAAATGTTCCCACCCCCAATAGTTCAAATGACACTTCCAATTAGAAGTTGTGGATATGATCATGTGGGCATCTTCAGGTGATGATGAGGCCTCTGTCCGTTGACCTTGGCATATTTTGATAACGGGTTGCAGTTGCGCAGAGAGAAGAAAGCTAAGCGAGAAATAGAAACCTAACTCTAGCTTATGCTCCCCCCTCCCATTTATACAACAGATGAATGTAACACCCCCAGCTCACTTCCCCAACTTATTCCTACCTCCCCCCCCATTACTTATGGCAGTCGAAAAGATGCAAAGCAATAGCAGAAGATCTTGAAGGCTGACAATTGGAATGATCATTCCAATAACTAGATTTCTTCTAATCTATTGTCCAGGGTGTTGTTCTGGCATAACTTGGTTAAAACCTTGACTGAATCTTTTTCTGCTGCTTCCCATCTCTAGATACTTTATTAATACTTGTAGCTCTCCAACTTGGTAATGACCAGCATACTGATCTAACCTTATCTTCAAGTAACAGAGGTTCTTATTAGTAGGGAATATGTTCTAAGCTATTTTGGATGCTGCCATCTATATGATATTTTAGTACACTCCTTCTGTCTTTATTGACTTCATTTGAATCAGTTATTATCTGCCCATTGGCATCTTTAGCATACCAATTTAAGATTGTATTTGTGTTTAGAGATCATTTCAAAGATTTTCCTTGCTTTTCTATATCTGTTTCCATCTTCAGTGTTCTTACATATATTATTGTAATACTGCTTCTTCTCTTTCTTAAAAGCTTTCTGAAACTTTTTGTTATATTCTTTTGTGAGATTTTTTTTGTCTTTCGTGGCTTTCATTTCTGTTCTTTTCTTGACCATTTTCACAGTTTATTTTGACATCCAGTTTGCTTTCTTCTCTCAGGATGTTTTTGACATCCAGTTTGCTTTCTTCTCTCAGGATGTTTAGCAATCTCCTCTCATATTCATTCTTAATGACTTCTTTAAGTTCATTCCATATTTTCTCTGGTTCTCTACTAATGAGGTTCAGTATTTCAAAGTGATTTCATATCTTGAAAGTGATGGCTTCATTGGCTCTCTTCTTCTTTAGCTTAAGTTGCAACTTGTAAATGAGCAGTTTGTGGTTTGTTCCACAAATTGGTCCATGCCTTTCATGCTATAACTGAGTTCCTCCACCTCCTTTTAGTGATAATATAATCATTTTGACCTCTGTATATTCCATCCGATGATGTCCCTGCATAGAGGCATTGCTTGGTAGTTTGAAGACAGTGCTAGCTATCAAAAAAATCATTAGAATAACAAAAATTGGTAAGTCAATCTCCTGCACTCCAATTTCCTAAACTGTACAATCCATCTATATTTTTCTCTTTCATATTTCTAATTTTGACATTCCAGTCTCCAATCACAAGCATCACATCTGGCTTGTATATTCTGATTTCAAATTGAACTTGAACACAAAACTCACCAATCCTCTTTTTCTTGAAGGTTTATCACATTAAAAGGTTACTCATGTAATCTTATCAAGATTATTTGGTCACTGATTGCATTGTAGCCAAATACTGAAAGGTAATAGATTACATTTCAAAATAGGAGTAGATATGAGATAAGAATTCTTAAGATGACATGTTTAGTCATTATTACCATATATATGCATGGAAAGTTTAATTCTATATGGTTCTATTGGACAAACTATTTAATTTTTATGGTCTTTGAGGGGAAGATAGAAAAGAATTCCAGAAGATATGTCAGGATAAGTTTAGGATAGAGATATATTCAAGAAAGTTGGGAGCTGAAGTTTAAGAAGAAATAATTAGTTGGTAGAAATAGAATTCGGATTTGATCCAGATGGCAAATAGTGTGTAAATACTAATAACTCCTGCAGGCAACCAATAGTTCTGTTTCGCATCAGGGTCCCAAAGAGACTTCTGCCTTTTAAGCCCCTGTCACACTGCACCAACGGATGGAAAGAGGATGTGAAACGGAGAAAAACACTTGCCATCCGTTGGTTAACGCGATGCTTCTGTTCTGTACTCACTGCCTCCGTTTGCTTCCTCTCTATCCGTCAGATATCCGTCTATTGACATTTCATCCGCTCAGAAGGTTTTGAGCTGCTCAAAAACTTTTGAGCGGAAAATGTATCCATGCATCCGTTCTGCATCCTCTAGGCATACGGGGACATCCGTTCTGCATCTATTACGCATCTGTTATATCCTAGGCTATCCGCTGTGCATCCGCACAACTTCAAAATCTGTTCCAGTGGTAAACGGACGCAGGGAGGAAGAGGAACGGACGGTGCAGTGTTAGTAGCATGGACGGAGAAAGGATGAAAGCGGATGCAAATCGCATCTGCATCATCCGCTACGCATCCGCTCTTCATCCTCTACGCATCCTCTACGCATCCCTCTGCATCCGACTGCATCCTCTACGCATCGCCTCATCCGCTCTGGCATCGCTCCATCCACTCTGCATTCCTCCCCCGTCCGTTCTTTCCGTGTATCCGCTCTGCTTATGCAAATTTTTGCCTTTTGAGAGCAGATTCAACTGGATAGGAACTTAACAACGGATGGAACATTTTTCTCGTCCACTGTGTCCTTTTTACAAACGTTTTGCATCCGTTGGGCAATGTGACAGGGCCTTTAAATACTTGGCCAATCACTCCTTCACCTTATCTTGTTTTTGATCAGTCAGTACATTATACTTACAAATCACTACCTGGCCATAAATCAGCCTAGATTCTGGATGTGGTCCCTTAGTACCAGCAGCAGGAAAAATTAAGTTTTTTTGTCAATTTCCTTTCAAGAACAGCTAACTGATGTCCCACTGGGGGTGATTGAAGCCTAATGAAATGTTCTGGCTGAAGAAATGGGAAGGTCACCTCCATTTCTGAGAGGAATGCGAATGTTCTTCCTGTCTGAAAGTTGGGGCTGCAGAGGTATAACCTTCCCACATTTGCTCACTTCTTTGATGCTTTCAGAATGAACTCAAGAGCTATTTGGGCTTCTCCTACCTAGCTGGTTCACATATGTTAACACTTCTTTTTGAAATGTTGTTTCCAAGATGGTTTCTTTTCACAACTGCTTCATGGTAAGCAATTTGCATCTTTGTGCCAGCTTAGTTAATTGCTCCATATTTCACTTTCTTCATATTAGGATGCATAATTTTATTTTTGCCAAGTAGTTTCAGATGAGAGTGATGAGAACAATTGTTTGGATTATTTGTAGAGTCTTTAGAGAGCCATTCTTTCTCTACTTGTATTCAACCCAGCTTTTTCAAAGTTTAACCTTTGCAAAGCTTGTGCCCTCTAGATCTTGATGGGGTGCAACATTAAGTTGCTTTGTCAGCTTTTGCCTTTCTAGTCCCATCTAATTTGTGCATTGTTTAATCAAGTGACTTCTCATTATTTCACACCCACACTAAGACCCACACTTCAGATCTCTCATTCCGAGTCAACTTTTATTCATTCAATGCTTTTTTTTCATACTGATGACCTCCTTGCTAGGCAAAACCATTTCATATGAAAGAAGAGTCTAAAAGCCCTTATATGATGTGATTCCACCCCCAACTAAATGACACTAGGAAGCAAAAAAAAAAAAAAAAGCCCTAACCAAAAAACCCCTAATAAGTCAAAGTAGGAAAAATTTAAAAGTAATAAAATTAAAATCTGTTTTAATCAGTGACTTTTAAAATCTGTTTTATTCTGTGATTGTTTTAACCTATGACTGTAATAACTTATTTCAACATGTATTTCTTTGTCATCCCTTTGAGGAAGTCAAGACAATAAGCAATAACACACAAACTTATATACTACTTCATAGTGTTTTATAGCCCTCTCTAAGCAGTTTACAGAGTCAGCATATCACCCCCTATAATTTGGGTCTTCATACTAATCAACCTCAGAAGGATGGAAGACTGAGTCAATCTTGAGCCCCATCAGGTTCAAATTTCTGGCTGTGAGCAGAGTTAACCTGCAAAATTGCATTCTAACCAATTGTACCACCACTAACCATGACTACTAACACTTCTTCAATTGTAGGATTACAATAACAGCATTTTATAAGTTTAAAAGCCTTTCTCCCTTGTTTTATTTTGCTTTCTAGAAAACTAGGGAGAGACCCTTCTGAGATGCTTCCCATCCTCACTTTTTTTGTGAACTGAGATACTTTTTCTGTGATGGTTGCCTAGTCTGCAGCTCTTCTTCCTGTCTCCCAAAGTAATTCTTACCACTACATTCCTATGTCTTCCTTTAAATTTGAATATTTCTTGAGAAAGGCACACACAGGAAAGATATTCCTGCCTTCAGAGAAATGTGCTGGGTCAAATAACTGACACGAGAATTAGACAAATGTTGTAATTAGTCTCTTAAACTAACACTAAAGAGATCCAGATATGAATCTTCATATTCTCTGAGGGTAATTGGATGACTTTGGATCAATTGCTCTATCTTTCAGCTGGTGAGGTGGAAAGCCTAATACCCCATACTTGCCAGCAAGCCAGAAAAGAGCTCCATTCCTCAGCAAATGCTCAATTCAAAAGTATTCAGAGATCTCCATTTCCTCCCATCCTTGACCAGCACACCAGAAAAGAACTCATTCCTTGGTGGGCATTAAGTTCGGGAGCGCTCTATACAAAAGTGCTTAGCGATCTGCGACTTGACCCATCCTTGCTAGAAGGTAAGGAGTTAGGGCTCACCAATACCGTGAGGCTCAATGATCATCCTTGCAGGGTGGTGAGACAGTGAGATTCATCCCATCCTTGCAG
>BHFT01056558.1:0-39585 GCA_004320025.1 Laticauda laticaudata
AGGCTGCGAGATCAATTTGGGATAGAAAGCTAGAGACAAACTGATAAACTATCAAACCTGCTGGCCACGAAATAATTTTTCTTGTTTTGGTCAAGGACTAAATACAAGCACTGCCTATCTCTCACGAGGCTGAGCAAAAGCTGGAGAACGCTGAGGAGGAATCCCATGGAAGAGGAGGAACATTCCACAAATTAAGCCCAGCCAACAAATGCAGAGACTGAAGCACCTCCCACTACTGGATGCTCTGAACAGCTCATAGGAGAACAGCTAATATGGCAAGAGGAATCAGGAGAGACTTGCTTTTAAATTGTTTCCCTTTACTGGAGAAAAATGTTGCATACTATTTTATCATATTATGATAAATGATGTTCCTCACCAAGCAATATAACTTGATAGACATATAATAAATATCAATCATCATAGTAAATCTTGGCCCTGAGGAGATCCCCAAAGTTATTACTGCCACCCTATATATTTAATCCATGTTCCTTGAAGGCCTGTCAGGAGATGATATGTGAATGAGCAGATTAGTGGTGAATTCAGACTGGAGGCAAGGTAGCTGACTACTCTAATGAAAGTTAGTCTGCTCCCTTCTTAAGAAGTCAATGCTGGACCCAGTGATTTTGACAATTTCTGACCTTGTCTGCAAGATGAAAGATTGTAGAAACTGGTTGCAGTTTAAGAAATCTCTGCAGGGAATGGATTATTTGGATTCCTTTCAATTGAATTTCAGGCCTAGGTATTAAAACATCATTGGTCCTGCTCTGGATATGCAGCTCCTTTTTAAAGAAGTAGCGGCCATGTCTTGGATCTTTAAACAAATCCATATTTTGGACCACTTGTACCTCTTCCCAAGTTGGGAATTCCTACTGACACTCATGCTTTGGTCACTTATATGGATTACAACAACATGCCATATATGAGACTGCCCTTGGTCCAAAACTGACAACTGGTTCAAAATGCAGCAGCACAAATCATTCGGCGTTTGCCTTGGTGGGCAATTATGTAACATTGGTGGGGAAAAAGGTTATTCTTCTCGTTTTCTAATTCCATCAGGCTTAAATTAACCCAGCCTTCAGATAAAGCCACTTGAAATACCATCTGAAACCAAAAATAAGAAGATTCGCTCACCCACATACAGAACAATTTGGGTAGCCCTAACAAGGGAAGAAGCCCCAACATTCCATCCTCATTCAGGGACACTCCCTGGATTAGCCCAACATTCCATCTTCTTCATGGGAGATAGGTTTCCCCAGCTCTGCTACTGCTCTGGAAAGGGCTACTTTGCCCAACAGTTTAAATAACCCTAAATACACAGACAAGGACCTGTGTAGCACTCCCAAAATTTGCCACCTGAAAACCTCAAAATTTCCCATCTCGTAACCCTGAACCTCTATAAAAAAATTTGCTTTCTCATTATTTGAGGTTCCTCTTCTTTATAAAGTTGGGGCATAGTGATGTGGTTGGTTATTTCTCCTCGGTGTTATGCTACATTCTTGTAAATTTTCAGAAGCACCACTGTTTCATATGTTGAGAATGCTCCGGGTCCTAAATCCAGAGGACATAACCTTCTTTGTTGCTTTGCCCGTGAAAGGCTACAAAACCTTGATTTTTCCCCCCTCTGAACTCTGGGTCACCAGCCCTGATTTTTTTTTTTTTTATTATGGAAGGTTTACAGTTGCCTTTGGTGCAATAGGTTTTATTATACTCAAGTGCCTTTTGATTATTTATCTTTAACCCTGTATATTGGCTGAACTGCACATCTGTTGGGCAAGTATACCAATGAACAAAATAAATAAATGACAAATAGTAGAATTATAAAGTGGAAGGTACAGAGAGCAAGATTAAAAATTCAATTGAAACTTTTGTGATAGTGAAAGTTATATTGGGAACATTCTTTAAGATAGACCTTCAGTTTACTGTTGTTTTAAAATTTCTCAGTATTAGTAGCACATGTGACACATTGACACTTTTATAATAGGTGAAGTGGAATGAAATTTAAAATGTGCTCTATTTTCTTAAATTTTGGAGAGGAAGATAGTAATTATCTTGCTGTGTCATTAATGGTATCTACCTAGGTTGTTTGGGGTTCAGAAGTAAAAAAAAAAAGTCCATTTCTGATTTTCTACCATTTAAAATGTAGATTTCATCATCTTCAGAATATTTCATGCAATCATTTTTTTTAACATTATTGAAACAATATAGCAATTGATAAGACAAAGTATTTTGAGAAAATACACTGCTGCAAATGTTACTGGTAAGATGATTGTACAATTTATAAAGTTCTCACTTTACTTTTAAAAAATTTGACTGAGAGGTTTACGGGCAGAAGAGCTAGAGTTTTTAAACCTCTCCCAACATCTGGGTATTGCAGTGTATTTTTATTCCAAGCACAATAAAACAATCCTACTTGCTGGTGGTATATGACATAATGACCCAAATATGTTTTTAAAAAATCATTTATTGCTGTACATAAACATCTAAGTTAGCACTAGGGATGATAAAATAACAGTGGTAATTCTTTCTTAAGCTGAGAACCATTGGTGGCCCATTAGGATTCCAGATGTGGCCATGTGTTCTTTTCCATTTGTTTTCCAAAGACTAGTGCCTGGACCTTTGGTATCTTGGTTGTGGTTGTCAGGCATGTTGGCTTTTCAGCTTGAGGTCTTCCTGGAGAAACGTATTGACCTAACTAATAGCTATAATGCAGCTTATTGTCTTGGCCCTAGTTTGTTAGGAAAAGCCAGAGAAAGGGCAGACTTTTGTCAAAGGTCAAACACCAGCTTGACCACGTTTTCTGCCTAGTTTTTAAAAAAAGGCTTTTGCAAGACGAAGATAGTATTTGAGCAGAGTCAGAGTGAAAGCTGAACATTGAAAAGCCTTTAAAATGATAAATTCCAAGTTCTCTAACGGTGTTTACTTGAAATTAAGTGTGTAGGGATGACTCCTTAGTAAATTTGTTTATGGCTGCAACTAAACTTCCATATGCATTATTCCCTATTGTATGACAGTGACTTTTTTGCTAAGACATTATTGAATTTTAATTTAGATCAGAAGAGGAAGGGAAATAGCTAGTATAGGAATACACTGCCTCATTTGCCATTCTGAAAAGAAAATCAAACTGTTCTGATCTTGTTTGTTTTTGGAAAACTGATAAAAATTTCAGATGTTTATTCCTATATAATGCTAAGAAAACCGAGCATACAAGAACAGTTCATGAAACAAATATGACAAATGGAATTTCTGAAATTCACCATTTCTAATACTTTGGGGAGCCATTTCTCATTTAAATATTCCCGGGGATGCCACTGGGCCCACCCACTCAGGATGAACACATCCACATGCAATGCAGTTTGGTGGAGCACATTTTAGTGCTGCCACTCAGAATGAATAATGATCTCAGGAAACTAGTATGGCACAAGAAACCGAAACAATTATTCAATCATGTTTTCCTTTGTGAATTGGACATAACCAAATGAGTGTTTTAACAAGTCTGAAGCATGATAATGTTGAATTTCTATTTTGAAGTTTATGAATATTTTTTACCAATCAAATGACTCCCTCCAGAGATACAACCTGGGTTGTCACCCCCCACTTTTTGTGCAAGGGATATTGATGTGTTTTAATGCCACAGGGACCCTCTTTTCAATCACTAGGCTTCCTGTTCACCTTGACTTTATTTGATTTTAATTTTTTAAAGATTACATTCAAAACCGGCAGAGAGGAGTTTTGCATGTATCTGTTCTGTGAACTGCTTACCTCAGTGCTGTGTATCAGTGAACTCACTCCATACTCACCTTTAGAAACCTTCAACCTATGCAGTAAAAGAACAGCTTTCTGAACAGAAACAAGATGAATAAAACATTCTTCTGAGTGGTTGGAGCAGGTTTCTACTCCCTGGCCAAAGGTTTTCCAAAAGCCTTAGTAAGTCTTATTAAAAATTAGCTGGGTGGGTAATACAATTGCTGCTAACTGTAAATTAAGCCAGATGATTACTCTGCACAGTTCAAGTCAGTGAACAGCAGAGATAGTAATTGGAATGAAAATCTGTACCCCAGCAAGATCTTATATTAAAGCATAAAGTATACAAGTGTTCTTTATTTAGCAATCATAATTGGAACCAGCAACTCAGCCATTAAATGAAATAGTCACTAAGACACCACACCTTTCTTAAAATTAGATTTCACTTTTCATTTTCTTTACAGACTGAATAAGATTATAAATGCAAGGATTGATCACAAACTTATCTCAACACTGTTGTAACTGTGAATGGTCACTAAATGAGGCAGTTGCTAAATGAGGATGATCTATGGTCCTAATGGCTGAAAGTAAATTATTCCTTGCTTTCTTTATCATGCTAAGTGGAACTGTTTGGATTTATCAAATTCATCACAGACTGGTGAGATTGAGACACCCACCAACAAAGTATCTGCTTAAAGCAGCACCTACAACCTGGATGCTAAACCTAAATAAAAAGAAAAGCTGATTAAAATCTTACAGATTACCACATCTTATACCTTGTTGCAAATCTATGCAATTTCTTATGAGATTTTGGGATGCAGTTAGTATATTGTGAGACAGTACCTTGGTCCATAATAAACTTGTAAATTTTCTAATCGCACCATTCAGTTTAAAGGCAGTTACTGTGAACTTTTATTAAAGACGCTCTCCTTAAGGCCTTGTCACACTGCCCAACGGATGCAAAATGTTAGTAAAAAGGACACAACGGACCGTTGTTATCCGCTCTCAAAAGGGGCAAAAATTTGCATAACCAGAGCGGATAACATGGAAAGAAACGGACGCGGGGAGGACGCAGAGCAGATGGAAAGCGGATGTGGAACGGAAGCCCAGCAGATGGAAGCGGATGAGAGGGATGGCACATCACTAGGCTTCGGGGGGCCTCAGCAAGGAGACGCAGAACGCGAAAGAGCGGATGCGAGCGGACGCGGAATGGAATGAAGCGGATGCACGGCGGATGCACAGTAGATGAAGCGGATGCAGAGCGAAGCCTAGCAGATGCCAGGTGGAAGCTCAATGGATGCCGAGCGTTAATTGCGCATCGAGGGGGATGCATTGCGCTAAGCCCACGGATATAAAGGGAAGCATCTTCGGGAAGCAGGTCTACCATTCGGAGAAAGACCTGCTGCAGACGCATTGACTGCCTTGCTGCTGTTGCCTGCAATGCCTGCCTGCAAGCCGTTACTGCAAGCCTTGCTGCAGCCTTCTGCCAGCCTGCCTCCCAGCCTCCTGGCCAGCTCCCTGCCAGCCTTGCTGTCTGCCTGCCTGCAGCTTGGCTGCAGCCTGCTTCCAGCTCCTGCCAGCCAGTCTGCCTGCCAGCCTCCCTGCCAGCCAACCCCACAACCCTGGGAAGAAGAGAAAGCCTCAGGAACCTGCTGCCATCCCTGGCAAGAGGGACAGGGCCACCCTCCGCCCCCTGTCCCTGATTCTGCTTCTGCTGGGCTTTGCGCTGGGTCTTCTGCTGCTTCTGCTTCTGGAGGAGCTAATGATGCTGCTTCTGGGGTGGTGCTTCTGCTCATGCTTACTCTGCTAAGGCTGCTCCTGACGGTGGTGCTTTGCTCGTGCTTACTCTGGCTGAAGCTGCTCCTGGTGGTGGTGCTTCTCTCTGGTGCGCTAACCCCTGCTGAACCTGCTCCTCGTCCTGCTGGTCCTGCTGGTCCTGCTCATACTCCTGGGACATTGCTCGTCGTCTGCTGTGCTCCTGTCTTGCTCGGTCTGCTCGTCCTCTCGTGCTCCTGGTCTGCTCATGCTCCTGGTCCTGCTCGTGTTCTGGTCTTTGCTGGCGCTGCTGGTGCTTACTCTGCTGTTGCTGATCCTGGTCCTGCTGGTCTCTGCTGCTGCTGCTGCTGCTGGCTGCTCTGATCCTGCTGGTGCTGGCTGGCTGCTGCTGATGATGATGATGACCCTGATGATATGATGATGATGATGATCCTGCTGGTGCTGCTGTTGCTGGTGGTGTGGAGGAGCAGCCTACTACCTGGGAGCTCTCTGTCGAGGGCCCATCTGGTCCTGCAAAGGGAGGAAGAGGCATATCGGGGACGGGAGAGGAGGCAATAATCCATTGAGGGGAAACGAGGATGAGGTGCTGGAGTGGCCTGAGAGAGAATGACTATCTGTGGCGGAAGGGACACCATCTTCTACAGGGACATCAAGCGGAAGCATGCTGCTTGGAGAGAGAAGGCGGAGAGTCTGGGCTACACATGAGGGTCCTTGGCTGGTGGAAGCACATGACACTTGGTACAGGAAGCTGCACCTCAAGAAATCTGGCCAGGCCACGGTGGAAGCTGTGGACAGAGAGACCTACGTCAATGGCCAGGTTGCAGCTTTCCTGGAGGTGAGATCTGCCACTGGAGGAGCCAGCAGCCCCTCTCATACCCCTTCTCTCTGGCAGCCTGCTGAGAGCCAGTCCTCTTTCCGGGCGAGAGTCAGCTCCTGTCTCCAGGCAGGTTTCTGTGGAGATGCCACGGCGGAGACCCCAACCCCCACAGCTGTACTCATGTGGTGGAGCGCGTGGAGGACTCCCTGAATGCGGTGGGAGAAAGGAGACGGCACGTCCACCACAGCCTACCCACATCCACCCCAGCTCCACCTCCACAGAAAGTCAGAGAGGCAGACCGGAGGGGAGAGACACACTGTCTGACTTGAGATCAGGGACACCATCCGGAGCAGCATAGATCTCCTCTCTCAGCTGGTTCACACAGACTCCTCATCCTCCAACGCAAGCCCTTCCTCACCTATTTGTGACAGACCCTCACGGACATGGCGGAACCCCAGTACCAGGTGATAAGGACGGATCACCGAGTGCTTACAACACCTCCAGGCCCAGCTGAACCTGATCCCACCCAGTCCAGGTCTGCTCCTCCACCCCAGGTGATGTCCCTCCATTCAAAGCCTTTCCACAGGCCCTCACCTACCAGGGCTACGGCTACAGGAGGTCCAGCGGCACAGGCAGCGCCTACCCAAGTCCAGGCACAGAGTCATCGGACGCCACCGGTTGCACCGGTTCACTGATGCCCGATGCACCCATGACACTGAGTGCCACACCGATGGCACCCATGACACTGATGCACCGACACCAATGATGCACCCAACACTGTGCCACGATGCCACTGATGCCACCACGCCAGTCCCTCACAGCTGCAGACCAGACAGCCCCACTACACCTGCTCCTTCCTCCACCCACAGCCAAGCCAGCCTCAGTACTCTGTCCTGGTCTTGGGGCTGACACCCCCCATGGCATGGAGGAAGAGCTCTCACATTCACAGGGTCTGAGCCAGCTGTCCTGAGAAGCTTTCTCAACCACGTCACCTGTTGTCCTCTTGGGGCCAGGCACCCAATGGCGCTGCAGAAATCACTCCAGCACCAGCCACCTCACACAGGCACCTTGGACCTTCACCTGAGACTGGGCATCACTTCCGAGTGACCAAGAGGAGTGCCAGAGACTGGCTGGCTGGCTACCTGTGGATTTATTTGGCATTGACTTGGGTCATGTTTTCTTTACAGCTTGTTGTTTTATAAGTCTGTCTTTGATTCACACACTTGCTTCATTTCTTTTTTTTAATAAAGTCTTGGTGGAAACTTTTAGAAATGGTTTAAGCCTTTGCATGCTTGTGGGATGGGTTAAGATAGCAGTGGGGTGGGCAGGGATACTTTGGGATGGGTAATTGCTGTGGGATGGGCAGAGATACCTGTCAGATGGGCAGGGATACTTTGGGATGGGTTAGGATATCTGTGGGATGGGTTAAGATAGCAGTGGTATGGGCAGGGATACCTGTGGGATGGGCAAGGATATCTGTGGGATGGGTTAAGATAGCAGTGGGATGGGCAGGGATACCTGTGGAATGAGGCAGGGATACCTTTGGGATAGGGTAATAGCTGTGGGATAGATAAACCTCCAGTGCAAGCATAGTGGGACTGTATGGTCCACCCTCCCAGGTGCCACACTATGGCCCTTTATTATCAATAATAATGTTAATCATCCAACACATGTCAAATATAAACACATACTTTTATTAAATGCCCTGTTCATTGTAGGCCCACCCAACACACATGGCCAATCTCATCCGTGTGATGAGACAGGCTGAAGGAAGCATCCATTAAGCATCTATCATCCTGTCTTGCCACTCCACCGCTCCAGCTGGGGAGTTGCACCAGTGTTTTCAGGAGGTTGCGCTGCTTCTTCCCTTCATGTGAGGCTCTGTTGGGGCCTTGGCACATCCTGAGTGTCTATCAGGTTTGCCCTTCCCTCCATTCCCCAGGTCCATGTCCCCATTGCCTTGTTGGAGGTCCACGAGCCTGTTCTGCAAGACTGGGTAGGCGGGTGCGCATGAGAATTGTGCAGGATGCAGCAAGCTTCCATGATCCTCTCACGGTCTGTGGGCGATGCTGCATGGTGGTGAGAAGTACCTGGAACCTGTTGGCCAGGATGCCAAAAGGCGTTCTCCACCACCCGTCTTGCCCTGGACAGCCTGTAGTTGAAGATCTCTCTTCATGGTGAGGAGTCTGGAGGTGTAGGGCTTCATGAGGTAGGTTCTGAGGGAGAAGGCATCATCCCCACGATGAAGTAGGGCACATCTTGCGTGTCATTGGGCAGTGGGTCTGGATCTGGGAAGCCCACGATGAGGTTGGTTCCATCCCCTCCTTGAGGTCACTGGCGTTGTTACTGGGCATCTGAAGCTGACCCGTTTGCTGAAGCATCGATGTACATAAACTTGTAGTCAGCATCGACCATGGCAAGAGGACGATGCTGGAAAAGCCTTTGTAGTTGAAATAAGTGGACCCCGACTTTGGCTGGCACTTTGCAGGCCACGTTGTCCTATCTATGGTCCAACGGTGTGGGGGAAGTTCCACTTCTGATACACTGCTCTGGCAATTTTCTTCAGCCTTCTTCAGTGGAGGGGCACTGGAGGAGCTCCTCCATGTATTCTTCAATGAGGCTGCACCACTTCTCTGACGACAATGCTGATGGTGTTGTGTGGCACCCTCCAGCCGTACTGCATGCTCCTGTAGGTGGTCCCTGAGGCCAGGTGGCCAGAGTGAGTGCCACCTTGAGCCCAGGTTCCAGGCTGGGCTGGAAGTTGTGTTTTGCCTTGGTCAAACCTGGGTGTCAGCCGCTGCACAAACTTCGTTCAACATGGTTGGAGGCCATCCTCATGAAGTTTTGTAATGCAACGAGTGTCTTCGTTCCTGAGCTCCATCATAGCTTGTTGTACAGTCCATACTCTGCTCTTTCTCGCGATCCATCTTCGGACCCAGACGCTTCTTGGCCGCCTCTTTTTCTTCTCGTAGTAGTGTTCACAGAGCCTGTAGATGGCTTCGCACTGTTGCAGAACGATGGTGACTGCCAAAGGACTTTGTTACGATCATGGTGACATGACTGGATGCTGTGGAAGAGGAAGAATCAGATGAAGGCTGCAGAGGTCTGCACAGCTGGGGGCTGCTGGTCTGAAAGTGAGATCCAGATGAGTTGCTCCCCCTTTTTTGGGCAGTATAGGTTTTCCACTATGTGTCCCTTTGCATGCCTCTAGGCATCCTCTAACATCCTTATATCCGAGATAGGTCCCCTCTGCGAACATTTTTTTCATTTTAAATGCTTTCTTTGGCGAGCTGCATCCGCTTTCATCCTTTCTCCATCTGTTCTGCCATCCGTTCTGCATCGTTCACGTCCGTTCCGCTACTCCCTGCGTCCGTTTACCGGCTGGAGCGGATCGAGTTTGGCGGATGCCTAGCGGATGCCTAGCAGATATAGCGGATGCGTAACGGATGCAGAACGGATGCCTCGCGGATGCCTAGTGGATACAGAACGGACGCATTGGATACATTTTCCGCGCAAAAGTTTTTGAGCAGCTCAAAACCCTCTGAGCGGATGAAATGTCAATAGATGGATGCTGGACGGATAGAGAGGAACGCAAAACGGAGGCAGTGAGTCAGAACGGAAGCATCGCGTTAACGGATGGTAAGTGTTTTTCTCCGTTTTACATCCTCTTTCCATCCATTGGTGCAGTGTGACAGGGGCTTTAGAATTAGATATTTTCATGTTGGTAATTTCCAGCCAATATATAACTCAGGTCCAAATGCTAAAATACTTTGGTTGAGGTAATTATTGCTGCAGTTTCAAATTGATAGGTGGGAGTTTGATAGTGTCACTTTTGGTTTTGGCACAGATATTTGAGATGATGATAGTGATATCCTTCTGTAGTTCCTGGTGAAGATGCACTTCAGAGATACTATTATATGATAGCTAATTTTCTCTCAGGGTTACTTTCTCTGAGAGTTATGGCAGGAATTTTATTCAGTCACCTGAGTACCAATGAATGACATTCTTCATTATTGTTTCCTACAGCTTTTTATATCTATGTGTAACTCTAGATGTGAAAATATCAATGACATAAGCTTTTTTCTCCCTTTTAATACACTATACGGAAGCAGTTGAATGTCATTATGAATCAGTGCCCATTAATAATGGGCTGCATGAAGTAATGGAGATGTAATACTGTCAAAACTACAATTATTGTTTGGAAGATTACCAGTATCAATAGATACAGTTTTTCATTTTTTAGGTAAGTGGATATGTAGACAGAAGTGTCTTGATTCAGTTTTGATGAGATCAGATCTGACCACAATGACATATACCTTAGGCACATTTAAGTTGGATTAATGAATTGAGCTCTCCACACATTATCTTTGGAAATTCTAGTCTGTCTGTCTTTCTCTGTGTCTCTTTCTCACTCTATTAAACTTGTATGCCACCCATCTCACCAAAGGCAATTCTAAGCGGCTTATAGATATTGAGCAAAAATATCTGTGAGCTGCTTAGGCACAAATATTAGTGGTGATTTTGAAAATTCTAAATACTTTAGAATTAAGATGACTTTAACCTCCTGTACTAACTTTTCTGTACCCTATATTCTGATAGAGAGGGCCATTTTTTATAATGACATAAACCTTTAGAAGTTTATTTGGCATTTTCCAATATGACTTCTCACTTTATGTCAATTTTTTTTACTTTTTTTAGGCAGAACTTTGCTTTTCAGATAAAAAACAGATGCGTAGTCTCAGTCTTACATGCTGCATTGCTTTTTATTATTATTTTTTCTTCAATTATATGAGCTTTCCTCCATTATACTAAGGCACCAGAAGGACAGGATAGGCAATGTTTATAATTTTTTTATGATTTTTTATTTGTGATTTTTATTTTGTGTATATTTCAAATATTTATAAAGAGGGATTTAAAAAAAATCTTTGTCATGTTTATTACTTCTCAGCTGTGTTGCAGATCTGGTATCGATGAAGATCTAGGTTTAAAAAATCAGAATTAATTTAAAAAATAGATAATATCTTATAATGTTCTTACTATCATTCTTTGTCTGCCTGAAAAATGTGTGGTTTTGTCCAATTATATCTCTTAGAAGTTCTCATTTTCTCTTATAGGAAAAAAAAAAAACTTGTGTCAGCATATGGAATTGAGCAAGTGAAAGATATGAATTAAATATTTTGAGGTTCAAGCACCAACAGGAGTTATGTACTAGAATTTGATGCTCCCAAGTTATCTGATGTCAGTCAAGCATATCAGTTATGAATTGTTTATGGAGATTTAAGAGCTGAATATACTAGATCAAAGCAAAAAACTGTGCACTCCAGGATGGTTTTCATTAGTAGAGTTATTTCTTTAAAATACTATTAAACTATTTTATATGTATTATTAATAAACTAAGCCAAAATATCTTTTCCAGCAGAAAACTGTTGGTTTCCAAGAAGAAAGGTAAAATCTTTAAGTCAAGTTTAATGATTCTTTAGAAAAATAGCAGGATAGTATTGTACAAAAAGTATTTGAAAGCATCCTTGACAGCATTTTTTTCAGTATAACGTTAATCATACAGTCTCTAAAATTATACTTGTATCTGATTTACACCTTGGGGATGAATAGTAATTAAATTTATAATAGGGTATACTGTTTCAGTGTCTGGATGAATTACAGTTTGAGAAGTATATATGTTTGCCATTTTTGTTCTATTTTTATTCAGCCTGTACAGAATTTAGAAATTAATTTTAATTGAGCTTCAGCAAGTTTCACAGTGAAGAGAGGTACTCTGCTGCTTGTGATACTGAGCAGTTTAAGAGGAAGAATGATTTGACCACATTGAATGAAGTGTGCTTGCTGAGTTCAATTTGGCCATAATGATGAACAGCAAAACCTCTATGGGTATACTATTGAAATCTGTCCATGATAAACATAAAATTCAACCAAAAATAGGGAAATATAATTCATTCATTCCTTTAATTCTTCACTTTTGTGACTCTGTCTTAGTCCTGTTCTTACTTGAAACACGTTTCCAAGAATGGTGGAAGAGAGCGAAACAGTTCTTTATTCGTACATGACAGTTCCACATTCCTCTAGCCATTCAGGTGCATGCATTGAAACAGTGAGAAAAAGGTAAGAGTCCTGTGGCATCAACAAAGATGCTATTGCTGTGACTGGTACAAATGCACTAGGCTTGGCATGAGAAGGGACTGAAAACATTATTCAAAAATGTTAAAGGATAATATGATTTGAATAGAGCCTTACGCAAGGGCTACCTGTACTGCTTGACTCTATTCTTCCTTTCCCTTTTATCCAATGAATGCCAAGATCAAGAAGCGGAAGGATGCTGCGCTTGACATAGTGAAGCTTGACTCCATATGGGGATGTAGTTCTGAATGCTAGAAGGGGCCCTCTAAATGCTGTTTCCCTTCCTCAGCTGCACAAGAGTTTCTGGGGATGTTTGGCTGAGAGCTTTAATCCATGACAATTGATAGTGAGAGCATCATTTTTGCCCTTTCCCCTTGATGTTTTTAAATAGCATGGATCTGGGAATCATTCCCACATTGAGATTCATGCAGAGAGGGGTTCAGATTAAGTTTCCATTTCAAAACAGTAGAATGTAGCCCTGTATATATTTAACAGTACGATTATGATTCATTTCAAGAGAATTTGAGTACAAGTTAATGTCTGATCCTTTTAATAACCTACAGCGCACTGGAATCTTTTTCTTTCTTTCCATGAAACACTTAATTGCATTATAGGAATCTAAAACATACATGCTAATTCACCACACAGTTAGAAGGCACATTTCTAAAGTATTATGTTGAAGGAAAAAAAATCAGTCCTTTTTCCTGGTGTTTTGTCTGAGTAGGGATTATTTGAATTTATCAAAGAAAGGGAGAATGCACAACACTAGAAAGGAAAAAAAATGTGTTTTGGAGCAGCACTCTCCTGGACCATTTAATCTTTCAATTTATTCCATAGTTTGAAATAGGTTTGTAGTTTCCTGATTATCTTAGTGTATTTTAGCAGCTAATCATTCAAATTATGAATAAGGCATAGCTTTAGGGAAGTTACTGACCTGGTTCAGTAACGGTGTTAAGTCATTATTTACTTTATCAGGGTTAAAAGGGCTGTCACATTTCAAAAAGAATTTTTAAAAAGTGTTTTGGACCTCACACAAGCACATACTTTTCTGCTAGTCATTAAAGCAACCCAACTTTTTCCAGGATTCCACTTAAGCCTGAACGAAATAAACAAGATGTTGCTACTTTTAAGAGTCTCATAATCTTTTATGACTGGATTTCTTAAAATAGCAGGGAATATTTTAAGGCTCTCATGGAAGCTGGAAAAAAAAGTTAGGCTACTTGGATGAATCACAGAAAAATACTGCACTCATAAGAAAACCAATGTTTCTAAATCATTTTGGAAGAGTACACATTCAGAATTGATTTGGTTTATACATTTACTCACACTCGTATCTCTGGTTGATAGATCACACACACACACACACACACACACACACACACACACACACACACACACAGTGACTGAGTGTAGCATAGACTCAGCTGCACTGCCTATCCCATTAGATGAAAGTGGATATATTGGTATTGATGCACTTGATAGAGTTCCTGTAAAATAAGAAAGACATAGCAAGAATACTGAAAATTTTCCATACTTTTTTGATGAAGACTCACCCCATTTTTAAAATAAATTCTCTAAGTACTTACAAATCTAACTCTCAGTGTAAAGTTTCATTATTTAGATTGTAGTCTCTGATGCTTTAAAGAACTTCATATATCACTTCAGGGTGACCCAAGACAATGCTATGCCTAAACTGGATTTCTTTTAATTTATTAGAAATTTAAAAATGTAATAGTGACTGGAATACCATGAAACTGTTTTATGCAAAAGCTCAGTTTCTCTATGTTGAATACTTTTATAGCCTCAAATGTCAGTTCATCTTTGCATGTTAAATTTTGAAAAAAAATTTTTTTTTAGTTTAGGGGCCAATGTTGTTTTTAATGCAGAATTAATATTGAAAGTAAATATTTAACCATTAGTTTTCAAACTTCAGTTAATGTATTTTTTTTAAAAAAAGGATTGCCCATATGTAATGCATAATATATACATGTAATATAAAAGACAGCTCCCTCTCTGAACAACTGGAATGGCTTAGCGTTTTAAACTTAAATTATCATTTCCTTAGAACAGATATTCTACCTTAGTATGACATAAGTAAGTGTTGTGTAATTGTGTCTTGAAAGGCAAAATAAAGTGGCATTTAGAAAAGCCGATAGGTATATCCATAGATGATTGTATTTCTAGATATTTTTATATGCGTACAGTGGAATTTCTGATGCTACAGTAAATTAAGGAGTTGGATGCTTTTCATATGCTATCCTATTTCAGTAACACAGAACAACCTTGAACCACACTAGAGCAATAATTACCTAACCTAAATCAGAGACAAGCTCAGCCAAACAGCTGTTTTCATTTTGTTAGGAGATCCATTTGATTTACTCTCTTGGTCAGCTTTCATTACTGTATAAGACAAAACTTCAGTTTAGTTTTTAACCCTGAATTCCCAGGCTTGTTTGCAGGCTGCTATAAAATTGCATGCTTGAACTATCAGAGCCACTCAGCGTGCTCGAGAGCTACTGTTGTGTTTTGTATGTGTTCTACTTTCTAGGACAGAGGCCAATTGTACAGGCTAAACAATTGACCCACCTGTTGTCATCAAAAGCAAACTTCAGTAAAGTAAGCTTTAGACATTCTTATTTATTCATATGCTGATTAGTATACAAGATTGGCTTGTCTTTAACAGTGCACTGTGCAAGGAAATTTACATGTACAATTGCCAAAGAATGGATAAATAATAAATGGTTTCAAAATTACATCCCCTTTTCTTCTCTTTCTCTGTCAATCAAAAGAAGGCTTTTATCAAAAAGCTACACAGAGCTTTATAAAATGTGCCTCTTAGATTTACTTCTGTTCAATAATTCATACTTCAAACTTAGGTTCCAAGGAGAACATCAAATGTTATGAGTGGTGTGTACTTGTTACTAGGGCACTATCAGGATATGTCCTTAAGTGGCTTTTATCAACTATCTCCAGAAATCTTTCATTTCATTTATTCATTGATCACATATTTGAACCACCCATTCCTCACAGAGGGAATAAAATGCATTATGTGGCTAAGCCTCGTTTGCATAGAAGTGAAGTTGTCAGGTAGCATGCTGTGCTCATTTATATTACACCTTTGAAAAAATACTTTTAAATTATAAAAAAGTGTTCTGTTAATACGTTCTCTCCTTAAAATGATGAGTGAAAATTATGTGTAATACTTGTTTCCACTAATGACAATGGTGCTAAAGTTATTAATTAGGAACCTTAAGCAAATTCTAGGAATCTTGTGATGAAAATCTGTTCTTCATCTGCCAGTGCAGCAATGCATGGAAGTATGCCTTTTTTATTACTACATGGGCTAAATTCTACTTCATCAGATTCATAATGAAATGGACCAGTAAATGAGCCAAATTTGATCCAAGAATTCGACCTAAATAAGATAGCTGTTGTTCATTTACATTTCTTATCTAGATGATATTTGCAGTGTTTAGATTCTAACAAAAGTTTCTTCATGATATTACTATGGCTACATTCAGAATAATGTTATAGAATTTCCTTTTCTTGTCTCCACTCCATGCCCCCCAACCTGTTCCAGATGGTTCCTCCAACTTTCTGAAGCAGATTGTCTGTCTGTCTGTCTATCTATTCTTCTTGACAAAGAGGTTGATAGATGTTTTTCAGAAACATATATTTTGTGGCATATATACAGAATGGATATCAGATATAGTTCCTTATGCATGCCTTTTACTAGATATTATGCTGGAACCATGGGGAAACTTAGATTTACAGAATTTATTTTCTTTATTGATCTGTAGATTCATATCCTATAATTGTTCAAGGAGCTCAATATATTTTATGTAAAATCTCCTTCATTTCATCTCCAAACTGTCCCTATGGGATAGGTTGGGCTGAGAAAAACTTAGTAGTCAAAAATCATCCAGTGAACTTTCATGGCTGAGGATAGACTTGAATCTGGGCACATTCATTCTAATATTCTGATCATGTTGTTTCTATGAAATTTACATGCTCCTTCGCATACCTTCACTTGAGAGAGTATTTTAACATCAACAAAGAATCGGTTTAAAATATAGTAGAGTTAAATATTTCAGTAAACACTACTGTTTTTGCAATGTGTACTTAACATTTGATAATTCTCTGTAGTTCTTCATTAAAAACATTAGAATAACAATATAGATCATGTTATTTAATTAATACAAAAGCTGCAATGCAAAATTCAGTAAAACCACATAGGTTTTGTATAAAGAGATTTGAAAGCTCAGCAACATATCTGTAATGCCAGGTACATTACATTTACATTTGACAATCTGTCTGAAATTAAAAGCACAATGAACATTACAGCCATATTTCAATCCATGAATTCTTGAATTGGCAACAATAACTTTACTTACCAAGTAGGGTTTATTCAGAGTTTTCCAGTGTTAATTCAGCACCAGAAAAATAAACACAGATGGCTGATGCATCATTTAAAATCTTTATAAACATAATAAGTAAATTTTACAAACCAGTTGTATATTTGTCCAACATGGAGCAAACTCAGACAGAAACATGTTGCAAGTAACTTCAGTAGCAGACATCAGTTTCACTTTAGTTCAGCAGGCAAGCCAAGGAGAGAAGCAGTTTCATTTTCAACAGATAGACACAGAGCTTAACATACCTTCAGAGTTGCAGAACTTAACACAGCTGCCACCCTAAGCTACTTCAGTTTCCAGCCTACACTAATTCTAGTTTCAGTTTCCAAAACAGTTTCCTCATTGGTTGACTTAGTTGCTATGCCTATTCATTGGCTGACCTTGTTACCAAGCTCTATTCCAGTTCATGAATANCATTGGTTGACTTAGTTGCTATGCCTATTCATTGGCTGACCTTGTTACCAAGCTCTATTCCAGTTCATGAATATACTCTGGACAGAGTTTTTTTTCCCCTTTTATTCAAACAAGTTGTCAGTCTTTTTGTCTAATTTAACCAATTCTTCTTCATCTCTGCCTTATTCCTCCTTCATTCAACTATTTAGTGGAAGCAAAAGTTTCATTGATTAATGCATTCAAATCTCCCTAGTTTGGCAGATTTAAAACAAACAAACTTTAGCCAAAGGCCCAAAACAACATACATAACTTTAGCTATTTTGACCTCAGAAGTGTTCAAACTTAGGATGTTTTGTCCAACCCCAAGATTCAAGACACCTGGATTGATTATCCCTACCTGTTATCTCAACCAAATCCTTTCCTCTGTTGCAGTGGAAGACCTGCCAATTCAAAGAGTGTTCTTACAAAGGAATGTTCTTTATGTCTGTTTTTATGCAATAATAATAACCAACATAAAAATGTGATCTTAAAAAATAAATTTGGTTTTACAAATGAATATCCTTAAATTGAAAATCCAATTATTTGCCTTCAATTTGTACTTAGGGGTTTAGTACCAGACCATGTTAAATAATCATATTACATTGTATCCCCCCCCCCACCTTAACTAACAGAGTTATACTAAGTCAATCTGTTTTATATCCTCAATCAACAGATGATTGTATTTGGTAATAATTTATCAAGAATAAAATCTGTTTTTGAAACTAATCACCTCATGTTAGGTCTGCCCTTTTTCAAATCCACCATCTGATATTCATTTTGTCTGTAAGACAAACATACTGATGAAAATGCAAATGCCACAGGATGTGGACTGTGGAAAGAAGCTGTTCTGTTACTCTCTTTAAAACTTGTATTGGCTTCGGAAATTCTGTGTTTTTCCCAACCAAAGGCCATATTTTCATATCAAAGTAGAATTTATGAAATTAAAACCATCTAATTCTAATGAGTTTTTAATGATTAAATCATTTAGTTCAACTGAATTCAAGAAGGCAGAAATTAAAAAATGCCTTGACTGCCTTAGTGACTTCAGGTACAGATACACTTTTTAAAAGGAAAAATAGAAGAAAGCACAGGGTTACTTGTATGTCGCAAACTTTGCTATCATGATGGATCATTGATTGAACTTTCCTTTCTTTAAAAAAAATCTTTGTGCATTCTCTTCTGGATTCCATAGCAGTATAACCTGTATACATTCCACATGCATTTCTCATTTTCCTCCAGTATTTTCTTTCAGAATATGTCCTGTGAACTATCAGACTGACCTTTGAATACTCCTGAATTGAGAAGACATGTCAATTTCCAAAAGGAGAAATGTTGACACTGCATGTGGAAAAAAAAATGTGTAGCAATCTATGAGTTCTTGAGTTTTCCTCATTGGAATCCAATGCTATGCTTTTCCTTGCAGATGGGTCATTTGTATTGTAAATGCATCTCTTAAAAGACCAAGATGGATGCCTAAAAGTCCATTCCCTTCAGCATTATCACTGCTGCTGAAACTACTCCTGAGATGCTGCTGCCAACAGCACTGCCATTAACAAGATTGCCCCAGACTTATTGGTAGCCATTCTGACAGCAATTTGGAAAAGATTTATCAGGCATATAATAATACAGGTTAACTGTCGTTATTACATTTGTGAATGGAACAGCTGTGCAAGAGAGTTATTACATTTTAAAAAATGGCTATTCTGAAAGAATTTGATTCCAGGACAGAAAAACGTGGCACATGAACCATTGGTTGACCTAACAAATATATTTTTGCCTCCATTTCACTTAAAACATGGACTGATGAACAAGGAAGGTGAAGGTTTTCATTATTTGGCACAGATGTTTCTGAGTAAAACTGAGGCCAAGATTAAAGAAGGCAGTTTTGTTGTTCCACAGAGAAGATATCAGTGACAAGCAATTCAAATATCTGTTAGTGGGGTCAGAAAAAATCACCTGGAAAATATTCAAGGATGTCGTTGAGTGTTTTCTTGGCAATTATAGTGCACCAAACTGCATTCAGCTGGTTGACAAACTTCTTAGCATAAAAATTCATAAAGTGCAACATGTCACTGAATAATCATTTTCTGCATTATGATTTGGATTTCTTTCCTGAAAATCCAGGTGCAGTCATGGCAAACGTTTTCACCCAAACATTGCTACAATGGAAAAAGCATATCAGGACAACTGGAATCCTGATCAGTGCTGGCTGATTATTGTTGGACACCGCATCATGATGCATTCATACAAGTGAAAACCAGAGCTAAACACTTTTGGCACTGTTGAATTCATGCAGCATGTCAGAAACATTATGCAATTAAATACATTATACTCATTAAAAGTTAATTTCATATTTCTCAATATTTTTACATGCTTCAGTCACTCTGAAATTATATTTGTATTCAGTTTGAAGAGATATATCATCATCACCAAATGCTTTTCAGGAAGCAACATTTCTGGAGGGGGGAACTTGTCCAGTCTTATAAGGAGTCCCCACTTAACTACCAACTGAGACTGGACTCTTCATCTTTGAACGAAGCAATCATTAAGTGAGATGTCCTCATGACCACTTTGTTGGGGATAGCAATCCCAATCCTCATTAAGCAATTTCACAAGTTGTTAAGTGAACAATTTAAGAGGATTTCCCTGTGCCTGTGGAGCTGCAAAAAAGGAGGAATTTTTAGCTGCATAATGGTAACAGGCATGGATCTTAAAATCCTTTTCCCCCTGCCTCTATAGGGCTCCCCCTGGAGGTGGGGAGGAATAGATTTGGGGATCCATGCATGCTTGGATTTCAGCTGCTGCAGATCAAATAGGCCCAAAACTTGGGGTTTTCTTCTTCCCTCTGCAGAGAATTTTACAAGGACCCCAAGCTGCAGGCATACCGATATGGAATTAGTTCATTCCTGATCATATTTCGGTAGGGAGAGAAGGACTGCAAGATCTGGCTGCCAAAATCCACGGAGCTTAAAGTCCTCTCCTTAACCCTGTGGAACAGTTTCTGCAGAGGCAGTGAGAGAGGGATTTTGAGCTCTATTCCTGCTGAATTTTGACAGCTGAGTTTCAGGCATGCACGGAGCTTTGAAACCTTCTTTTCCCACCTCTGTAGAGACCTCTTCAGAGGCAGGGAGAGAAGGATTTTAAGCTCCATGCCTGCTTGGATTTTGACTGCAGTGAATTCTTTCAGTCATCCCTCAGAGATGAGACTGAGTCCTCTTGGCAGGCAGCAGCAGCAGCAGCAGCTTGCAACCTTCCCTGCTAGATTCCCCATTGATTTCTCTCCAGGAGAGAAGAGTAGAAATGACGATTACATGATTGTGGGGCTTTTGGCAACACATCGTAAGTGCTGCAGGGGTATGTGCGTGTGACATTTTGTGAGAGTCAGAAGTGCCTTGCAGGTTGTAAAGCCCCCTTTCTGAAGCCATCTTAATTTCAAACAGTGGTTAAATGACTGATCATTAAGCGAGGACTTTCTATAACTTAGAGGCAGGGGAACAAGTATTAGTCTAATACTGCAGATTAGTGTTTTTCAAACTTGCCAATTTTAAGATGAATTCAGGGAGTTGAAGGTCACATATCTTAAAGTTGCCTGCTTTGAAAAACACTGCTGTAAACAATACTCAGCATCCCAAAACCAAGGAGAGGAGGAAAGATATAGCTCAAAAGGAAAGCCCCTTTCATGCAAATTGGCATGATGGGCAAGGAAGTGCTTTGACTAATCAGTATGAACAATACTAATTTAAGGAGAATCAGTGATTGAACTTAGGATAAGAATAGCTTCCTATATTCAGCATAGAAAAGTTTGTGAAGAAAGTTGTGAAGTAACTAGTGAGGTCTTCTAAGAAATAATTATTTTAATCTTCCAGTTACAGCCTCCAGGCTATGCATGGCCTTACCCAGCTTTAAATGTTTAGAAACCGGAAATTCTTTGGGGAGCAATGAATTCCTGTGAAACATAAAATGATCTCTCAACTTGACTATTTAGGGAAGGAAATTCTTAAGTGTTAATTTGAAGCAATTATCTAGGCAGCAGCATGATATTCAATAGTGATATGATTCTGTAGTAATATTTATTTTTGAAAATCTTAAGAGTCGAGAGAGCTCAACTGTTTCATGCCACTAGTATCTTCAGTGGAAGTATGGAAGTGAAAAATTTCCCGCCTCAAAGCTTTGTTAACAATAGGGACAAAGCAGGCCATCTGGAACTGATTAGTGTGCCTTAAGCGGGTGATTGGCATTTCCAGCACAGACAGTGACAAACAGATATGCATATGCAGAACTGTACTTCCATGCATGTTTTTCTTAAAAACTGTCATGGTATTCAGTGGAGGTTTGTGAGATAAATCACTGGTAGAACTTTTGACCACCTGATTATAGCATGTATTGATAGGAAGTTGGGTTATGCAAGAAGCACTGGGTACCTTTCAATGGCTACAGATACTAACCAGGGAATCTAAGCCACTAGCAAACCATATTTTTGAGTCGTGATTAAACTACAGTTTTCTACTGGTCTCAAATAAGTATGAAAATCCTGTCCAGTTACTCCAAGAATTTTGCAGAGATGAGAGGGATGGAGAGATTCACAGTATGTACATATTATATGAATCTTTTCTCTCTCTCGATATGGGCACATTTGCACAAATACACAGACAATACATCTACATACTTTTTACTAATTTTGCTAATGTACTAGCTACCTGGCCCTAAAGCATTTTTTGGGCAGAAAGAATCCTAAAAAGCTGTTTTGGAAAACAAAATCATGGAAAAAAAATGAAATACAGCTGCTTTCAGAAAGACAAAATAGCACAAAGCTTAAACTCCTTTCTACTGATTGGTTGGATTATATGCAGTGTGGGTCACTGCCTTATAATAATTGCCAGTTATTTTCCCCCATTAAAATAAGCACCAACTAAATATTAGAAACAGTCTTAAACTGAATTGGGAATGTGGATATGCCTAGAGTTTTTATTTTTATTGTCTGAATAATATGAGGACCTAAGAAGGCAACACTTCATATGCTGTAGTATATTTGGTGTACTAAAATCTAACTTAATTTTCCAGCATAGCAACACCTAGAATCAAAAATAAGAAATCCTAAAATTCAATATTCTCAGGAAAGATTGCTACGAAGGTACAGTAGATGCTGATGTTTCCAATGTCTCCTTATGTATAACAATGGCTCTACTAAATTTAATGTTATAATACAATTAAAATCCAATTATAAAATGGAAAATCAATAACATAACAAATTAACCAGTATCCAAATATAAATTTTCCAGGAATTTAAGATAGAAAGTTACAATAAAATTCATGAAGCAGCTTCAAATTTTCCCTTAATCTCGATGAAGAATAATGAATGTAGAGGTTTATCCTCCAAAATAGTGCCAAATCTCAAAAAGCTTAAGGATGGGGACACTTTGGAAGATTTAGAGATCTGGATATATTCAGCATACACACACCTGAAGAGGGATAAGATATGAGCCTGTCAATATGAAATGGCTATGATATACAACAGGGACAAATCTTTCTCTATTGAAAGCAAGGGTAATACAATTATCAATAGACAGAAATAAAAAAGAGATTCTGATTGACTATTAGGAGGAATTTCCTGAAGTTATGAGTTGTTAATCAGTGAATGATTTATGATAGATTTTCCCCAGCTACAAGTTTCAAACCTAGTTCTATGTCTACCTATATAGGATGATTTAATGGATTCTGCACTGAGTAACTGACTAGAATAGAAGACCTATTAGGACTCTTTCAACTAATTCAATTGATTCTATAATTCTGATAAATAGAGTGATTAAGAAGCCCATATCTGGCAGAATATGATGATAACCTGATCAATAATAGCTAATGAAGGATCCTATACTATTTACCAAAAAAAACCCAGAAGGCCCACTCTGTATACTCTAGGTTCTAGTTTAAAGCTAAAGGACAGAAGAAAGGCAAAGAAAGCATGACCATAATCAAGAACTTACTTTTATCCATATACAACATCAAATTGGGTGAATATCATAATTAGATGCCTGCAAGGCATTGCAAAATAGAGGTCCAATTCAGAAATTTTGAGGATACAGAATACTATAAAATAAAAATTATATTAAATCATTACATAATACAGGCACCAATGACTCCTATGGTCAGTTCTCAAAGGCTTCCTGACAAAGCCATGATTTTATCACCTCCAGGAGACATGAGAGTAAGAGTCATCCTTATCTTGGAAAGCAGGCTATTCCATAGTAGGATGAATCCAGAATGAATGTGTGCCATTGGTCCCTCTCCAGGTGAATGGGGATGTGGAGGGATTTGTAGTATCCATATGTAATAGGATACAGGATGAGATATTAAATACATTAAAGCACTTCTGCCTGTGTATTGTAGGAAAGAGGCTGGCAGAGATAAGGGGACAAGTTAAATGAGTAATCATTGTAAAATCTGCACACAGTCACAAGAGGACAAGGTCCATCCCACCCTTGAATGCCATTAAACCTAATCTAGTGTTACCCAGATACAAACTTAATTGAAAAGCTTCTTGTGTGTAGGATTGAGCAAAACACCAATAAATTTCAACCGTTCGTGTTTGGACCTGATTCTGTATACCTGACAGGTATAGACTGTATAGACTTGATGAACTGCAGGTGCATATGGGTGGAAAAAAGAGGTGCCACTACCCTCTTTAGCTCCATTCTCCCTTTCCATCCACTCATCAGAAGCTTTGGATGCCAAATCCACATAGTGCACAATCTGGTAAAAAAAACAACACACACATGCAGCCACATGTGTTAATTAAGTGGATCCAAGGCAGCTGAAGTTCCTCATTAATATTAGTTCCTTTCTGTTCATCACATCAGAGGTGGTATTCAGCAGGTTCTGACCAGTTCTGGAGAATCGGTAGCAGAAATTTTGAATAGTTCAGAGAACCGGTAGCAGACATTTTGAGTAGTTTGGAATACCACCTCTGACTGGCCCCGCCCCCATCTATTCTCTGCCTCCCAAGTCCCAGCTGATTGGCTGGGTCTTCTTCTGTTGCCCTGCATAGGAGAACAGAGCTGGAAAGCAGGTTAGTGGGGTGGGAAGGGAATGGGATTTTGCAGTAATCTTCCCCCAGGAGTGGGGAGGGAATGGAGATTTTACAGTATTCTTCCCCTGCCATGCCCACCAAGTCACATCATGCCCACCAAGCCATGCCCACAGAACCGGTAGTAAAAAATTTTGAATCCCACCACTGCATCACATGGTTAATAGACTTCTCTTGTAGCAACCAGAACTACCAAAATTTAATCCAGAGAATAAGCCTCTGATTAGCAATACATATTAGAAAATTTATAACACAAAAGTTCCAGTGATACATTGTTTTCAAATAAGAAACCCTCATGCATGCAATTTAAGATGGTAATATTTTGGTTAGTTTTCTCTTTATATTTTTGCTGTACGAGAAAGGAGACTTGTGAAGGAAAGGTACATTGTAGCTGTTGATTGCTTTGGAAATGACTACTCTTTTTATTAATGTGAGAATCTGCTCTCATATTGGTCGACCGATACTGTTGCCGGCCCTGATGGATCCTGATGCTACGTAATTTACTAGACTCTGTAACTGTGTGCCTAAAGGAGAACCTGCTATCCATTCCAATTTTCATCTCTCTCTCTCTCCCCCTCCCTCCCTCTCTGTCTCTGTCTCTGTCTCTCTAACTATATATGAGAAACGTGTGTGTGTATATATCTATATATATATAAAAAACAAATATCTATGTATATAAATATATATATAAAAAACAAATATCTATATATCTATATCTATATACATATATGTATCTATATGTATGTATGTATGTATGTATGTATGTATGTAAATTGAACTTCAGTAGAATCTATAATTGGAATCACATAATACTGTAGTTTGCATGGATATTTAACTACCTTTAACACTTATGAACAGTTTAAATATATAGTGAGCAATTTTGGCCTGCCTAGAACTACTGTCTTCAAATGACTTATGAATCATATTTTTCCAGAATATGTTGGCAAGCATTTTGATAATTTAATAGGCTGACTTATTAATCAAGAGGCCATTCAAAAGTGGCACCATCTCCTCAAAGGAATTTTACTGTCAGCCAAATTCTTAACTGTTCACAGTGAACAATTTCAATATTCTGTAATTGTTGCGGACCTCTCACAAACTCACAGCCATATCCAATGGCACAATTGGTTTTCACTTTCACTTTTGTATCTCTTACATTCCTACTCAGGAAACAAGCAACCTGATTTTCTATCACAGAAGCCTGATTATTTCATTTCCTATTAATCTCCCTTTCTTCCTGTGGCCTGAAAACTTTGTCTAGCCAGGCATCAGTCTATGAGGACCTGGGGCCAGAAGGGAGATGCCTGATCGACTGATCAAATTTGCACCTACAAGAAATGGAACCTGTTCTATATGTAAATTGGGTTACTCCAAAAATACAAACCTGATTGGTCAAATAAACTAAGCATTGGATTGGTTCACTAGGAACCAATCCAAAGAGCTGCTGAAAGGCGGCAAATTTAAACAACTGCCATTGGCTACAAGCCGGCAAGCCAGCCTGTATAAAAGGCTGGCCTCGGTTTCAGCCAAGCGTTCCGGTTTACTGACTAGTGAAAGAATAAAGCCTTTGTTGTTGGAACCCGGTCTACCTCGTGTGTTTTCTGAACAAAACAGAACTCATATGGATATAGGTTTATTATATGATTACCTTCAGGAATAAACTTCCAATTTGCCCTCCCCCTTTTCTTGAGGATAGGGAGAACTGAACCAAACTGATCAATTCTGTGTACAGAATCCCCCTTTTTTTGAGGGAGAGAATGTTGCAATTCTGCTGAAACAGTTGGCCAATTGGACATTTTGGTGTAAGTAAAACTATCTGTCTCTTGCGTTCTGACTTTTAGTGGTCTCAAGTTAGAGTAGATGTCAAAGCTTGTATTTCTTCCTGCCACATCAGTGTCCATGCCAAACCTTTTACCACCAAGACAGCCAAATTGCTCATACTTCATACTTACTGGCAGAAATCTTACAACACAATTTTCTTGGGCATTATTACTGATCTACCATATTCAGACCTGAATTTATTTATTATTTCATCAGATTTATTATGGCCACTCATTCTAGTAGTCTCTGGATGAACTTGAATGCCACCTTTAATTTTGTTGACCATTTTTCCTTTCATCTTCTGTCATGGCCTTTTCTATGTTTCCAAAGTGGCCTGTCAATTTGTTCTCCACATTTTTCAGCCCCAAGTTATACCAAATTTATTTATTTAATTAATAGACTTAATTCATAGTCTATTTCTGGAAATCCCTTCCTCCCCCCTCTCTCTTTCCCCTGTACATCAGAGGAGCATTAACACCCAGTTTCCCAGTTCTCTCTAATGTCAGTGATCTCCTGCTTTCTCTAGGAATTTCAGATAGCCAGATAACTTCTCATGGAACAACTGGCTCTCCCCAAGATTTCCTAAAAGCATGCCATTAACTGTCATTGCTTGCTTCTGTCAATTTAAGGCAGAAAGCCTCTTTGCCATTTAGAACTATTAACATTTTAATTGCATTGGAATCTATACTGATTGAGTTCACAATTGATAATCTGAGTTAGCAGGACCAAATAGCAGGCCTTAAGTGTAAAATTATCTTTGACTATGAAGTTTTTCATATATACGTATTCTATTACAATTAACAGAAAGCTAAAACAAAAAGTCCTAAATCTTCCATGGAAAGTAAAATATTGTTTTTTATCATATAAAATTATGATTTATTTCATGTATTTGACAATTTTATTCTTTAAGATAGGATGACATTTGACATCTCAATGTGACCAAAATAAGTTCAGTGATTTCAAAATCTCCAATAAAGGACATGTATCATGTATTTTTAGAGAGAGAAAAACACCATGACAATTGGACAACCAAGGGATGAATTTCTAAGTATCTAATGTATAGTTGTGGATATTCTTTTGGGGTGAGGAATAATGTAGCATAACTAATCAGAATCATGTTAAAGATAATAGAGCTGCATGCAGCCAGTTAACTTTCTTAGATATCATAAATAGCTAATGGCAAACTAATACTGTAATTTAGTTATCCAGTTGTGGGATTGACTAGACAACTGTTCCTCTGGGAGTAATTTAAACCTTAATTTTAAGGAATGTGTCCTGTTACAGGTTAAACATCTATATACAGAGGTTGTATCTTTGTGGTTTGTGCTGGGCCTAAGCAGTGCCTCTTTCCATATACATTTTAAATTAAATCTGTGTTCTATGAAATCCACATATTGCCTTCAGAGACCACCTACATCAAAACACTGACATCATGTTTTCTTTGAGATTCATTGTGGTAAATTGTACAGATTAGGCTTGCCAGCCCTTTACTATTGTTACAAGTGAACGGTTTTGCTAATCATGCAGAAGAGAGGTAACTGTAGTAATGCTGGCTGAATGCACATTTGTTTATACTTTTTAGAGGAAAGGAATAATTAATCTAATCTGCTATCACATACCCCCTGTATGCATTGGCGTCCCTCAGCTTCACCAATATCAGTCTCCTGCAGTTTAAAATTGACTGTATTTAAGCACTTGAACCATCTATACCCTTGCATTATAACATAGTTCATTATCATCATCCAGACTAAATTCAGTTTTATGCTTTCTAACTACACTAGTCAGACACTTCTACAAGAAAGTCTATCAAAAAAAATTATTATGATCTTAAAATGCTCAGAGTCTTGTTTTGCTACATGAGACCAGATGAGTTCCCTTTCCCTTCTAACACCAATTTGTTTCATATATTATTTCCATGACTGTATATTTTCAAGTTTTTTACCCTGATCTCCACATTTTTCTTGTCCCAAGCTTAGAAGCAGAAATTCGAAGGGTTAAAAAATTAAAAGGGAGAGAGAAAAATAATTTTGTTTTTAAAATGGCAGCTGCCCAAATCTGCTCATGGTATTGGAATGTTAAAACAACTCCTGGTGAGGTGTATTAACGGGCAAGTGGTGTAGTCATAGGTATCACATGCCTTTCCAGTTTATCACAAGGAAAGGAAAGGGAAAGGAAGAAAAGGAAAGGAAAGGAAAATTTTTAAATATTCTGCAGTATATGATAGGGTACAATGCAAACTTTGAAATATATATACATACATACATACATACATACATATATATATTTATGTGTGTGTGTGTGTGT
The DNA here is from genome assembly GCA_004320025.1 of Laticauda laticaudata. Lineage (NCBI taxonomy): Eukaryota > Metazoa > Chordata > Lepidosauria > Squamata > Elapidae > Laticauda > Laticauda laticaudata. Next base: position 28,520 of record BHFT01056558.1, read on the forward strand.
GTGTGTGTGTGTTTAAAGTTTTCGTGGGTACTTACATGTATGCAGTTCAGCTTCCTTCGGGTATTATCCCACGTCATTGTAGTGCTTTTAAAGTTGTAGCAAGTAGGCAAACGTTCGGCAGAAATCTCATCTGCCATCAAATCAGGGCTGTGGGTCTCCGGCAGGCTCTCTGGTTTAATTTACGGATGCGGCTGGGCCTATCTGATTGGCTGGAGAAGGTCTAGGTCTGTGTTCACTGGACTTGGAGTTTGATTGATTGGGTGTTTCCTGGTTCTCCTAGTCTGTTTCTGGTGGCTTTGATTGGCTGGCAAACTTGTTCCTGTGTTGGAGGCCTTATTCAGTGCAGCTTGGCTTCGTGTGAAAGGTACGAGCTGCTATCCATTAGGAAAGCTAGGTTTTGCACCTGGGTGCCTGGTGGGGGGTTGTTTGAGTTGGAGGCATCAAGGGAGTCGTTTGTGCTCAAGGTGTTTGCCCTGGTTTGTTGGTGTGGAGATCTTTCTAATTTGAGAGTGCAGGCTTCCAAATGATTGAGCAGTCTGGCTGGAATCATCTCTTCTATTCATGCTTTTCAGGTCTTTTTTTCAATCTCTATGGCTTCTCTGATGATTCTGTGGCTGGGGTGTTTCTATAGTGGCTAGGTTTTAAGTGCCATGAAGTTGATGTTGTGACCCTCTGGTTTATCATGTGTTGGAAGCTAGTGAGAGGTGTGTTCCAGCTTTTTTACTTCGGCATTTTTGTGTTCATCTAGGTGGGCATTATTCTTCTATGCGTCCTGTCCAATGTATGTGGCTGGGCAATGATGTACAGGAACTTCGTATATGCCCATTGTTTTCCAGGTCATTTGTCTTTAGGGTTTCTAAGGATGGCTGCTACTTTTTTTGTCTGTTTTGGAAGGCAGTTTTGATGTGATGCTGTGTAGTATGCTTACTTCGATTTTATCTGTAGTACCTCTTATGTAGGCAAAGAACATCTGTTTCCATAGTCCTGTTGATCTTCTAGGGTCTCTGTTATGGTCTTGGTGGGTTTTTTTGTGGATCAATCAAACTCCAAGTCGCAGTGAACACAGACCTAGAAAACGTCCCAGCCAATTCGGAATAGGCCAGCCTCGAAATGAAACCAAGAGGCTTGTGAGACCACATCCATGACAGAAGCCTGATGATGGCAGACTGAGATTCTGCTGAAACAGTATGCTACAACTTTAACAGCACAACAATGATGTGGGATTAATACCCGAGGGAAGCTGAACAGCAACACATGTAAGTACCCGCGAAAGCTTAAAAAACATATATATATATATATTCGCGGGTTTTGTTATGTGGAATCTTGGTTATGTCGGTTTCTCCTGCTAGAATTGGGAGTATCTAGGCAACGTTTCGATGAAAGTCTCATTCAATCATCTTCAGGTTGTTTTCTTCAGCTTCTGTGCTTTCTCAGAGTAATGTGAGCTTGCAGCTGCTTCTCCTTTTTAACTGCTAGTAGGGGGTGTGACTTGAATTTGGCGTGGGGGCCTTGACTGTGTTCTGACTGGGTGGGGTTGTGGTTCCTCATTGGTTGGGGGTTTGGCTGTGTTCTGATTGTAAGGTGGGTTGGGCTGTGTTCTGATTGCTGGGGTGTGTGTCTCGTTTCAGGTGAGGGCTTGTTGTGGCTCAGGTTAGTTCTTAGTTGCTGGGGATTTGAGCTGGTGAGCTGTGATCCTGTGTTGGCTTCGTGTTCGTGGTCCGTGCCAATCTTTCATGGTGGGTGTGAGTCTTTTTCTAGCGTGGAAATCGGTGGTGGAGCATCTGTGGTGGCACTCTGGGTGTGGGTCTGGTGTCATTTCTTCATGTTAGGTACTCGTTTTTATCAATGACGGCCAGGTTGTCCAAATGGTTGGTAGGGCGGGCGGTTCATGCTTCGTTTATTCATGCTGTGTGGAGCCATATTTTCTATCTTATGGCTTCTCCTGATTAGATTTACACGACGGGAGAAAACGCCGAATAAGCCAAAGATCCACATATATAATTTGTATCGAACTCAATACAGAAGCCTGAAAATGATGGCAGATGAGATTCTGCTGAAACGTTGTACATACTTTAAAAGCAGCAACTACAATGACGTGGGATAATAAACCGAAGGAAGCTGAAGCAGCAACGCACACCACACACACACACACCACACACATATATATGTTTGTTTGTTTTCCTGAGGTTTTTTCGTGGGTATTTGTATGTGGATCTTTTTGGTTGTTCGGGTTTTTTCCCTTGTTGTTCGGGTTTTTCTCTGCACATTACTCTGAGCAAGCACAGAGACCGAAGAACAAGACCTGAAGATGAATGAATGAGACATCATCGAAACGTTGCCTAGAGATACTTTCCAATTTTACCGGGAAGAAAAACCAAAACACAAAGATCCATCTATATCTATATCTATATCTAATATCTATATCTAGTAGTCATATAATCTATATCTATACTCTAGACTCTATATCTATATCATAGCTATATCTATATCTATTATCGTGATAATCTATCTATCGATCGATCGAGTCGCTATCTATCCTATCTATCTAATTATCCTATAATATCTATCTATCTGTTTTTTAAGTTTTTGCGGGAGCTTACATTGTGTGCTTTGTTCAGCTTCCTTCGGGTATATCCCACGCATTGTTGCAACGTTTCGCAATATATAACATACTAATATTTTTCTAATTCTCATTCAGGGTTATTTAAAACCCAAAAAATAAAAAACACCCCAACTCAGGAACCTTCACAAATGATGATTATTTGAAATGGGACGCATTTTCTGGATTTATAATGATACAATATGCTGATTCCTTTTAGCCGACTGTAGATGCAATTTCTTCTGTGGTTTTTATTAACGCATGTTTTAACTATTATTTACCATTATATTAATTAGCCATATTATGGTTTACATGTCATGTGAATGGATCTAATAGTAAAATAATACCTAGCTGAGTAGACCCATTAATACTATTCAACTTCTGATGTTTTCATCAATACTTTTGTTTTGAAATTATTAGAAAATGTACTTGTGAATCTGGATGCTTAATTTCCTTAACTGTTTGCATTGCGAGGCATATACGGTTAATAACAGATCATTTCCATCTAAATATTCATGTTTTAAGGGATATATACGTTATTTCTCTGAATACACCTTCAGTGGCATAGTGATATTTGCCACTCGTGGTTTTTATATGAGAAAAACTGAAAAATGCTGCAAAAAAGACTGGTAAAAACATTCATTCTTCGTTTAAAAAAAAATGGACATGTAAAACACTACAATGCCATTCTAAATATATTTGCTTGGGCAGATTTTTGATGGAAAACGCATAAAAGGTGAGTAATGAGATAATTGCTGCCTTGATTGGGCCTTAAATAAAGGAAGAACATTTCAATTAGGCTAAAGCTACATTTTGAGAGGAAGTTGGGGGGGGTTACAAAGGGAAACATTCCTTGTCATGCAACTGTCAGCTTTTCCCCACAATGAAGAGATGGAATTAAAAGGATTTACTCTATGGAAATAGAAAGAAAGAAAAGAAAGAGAAAGAAGAGAAAGAAAGAAAGAAAGAAAGAAAGAGAAGAAAGACAGAAAGAAAGAAAGAAAGAAAGGACAGAAAGAAAGAAAGAAAGAAAGAAAGAAAAGAAAGAAAGAAAGAAAGAAAGAAAGAAAGAAGAAAGAAGAAGAAAGAAAGAAGATTGCAGCAATTAAACATACTTGAAAAGTCCAAAAACTTCAGACGTTGATGGTCAAACGATATAACTTATTGATGATCCTTAATACCATTAGGTTTTATATGCTGCTTCGTGTGTCAAGAAGAATTAAGGTGTCAAAATCTTATGGAGGAAATTAGGTTTCTTCCCATGCAGAGAGGAAAGGAGATGAAATAAAACAAACTGAATATTACTATTTTTTTGAAAACTGTAAATTTTTTGTTCAGTCTGAGCTTTCAGTGAGAGGTGTCCAAAGAGTAATAGAGAAAGTTCATGATGATAGATGGTACCATCTTGTTTTCAAAAGGCTCTAGAGTCATTTCAACTGAGGAAGATGGGCTCCTTTTCCCCGCTTTCGGACAATCGAGGAGCAAGTGTTTGGAAATATACTTATATCAGCAGCTTGTTCTTTTTTGCCTGGACATCTCCTTGTTTGCATGCTCACTGAACTAATGGGATCCTCACCGTGGGAATAGAGGACTGAAGTAGGGATGGAAGGGAAAGCCATTCTATCATCATTTTCATATTTTGATATTTTGAAAAAAAATGTAGCTATTCTTCAAAGGTTCTGCTGAATTTTTCTCTGGAATTTTTCAGTGCAGTTCTTATATACGGTATATGAGAAAATACAGTCACAAAAATTAATATATTATGAAAAAGTAATCGAAGTCAATGGAAAAAATGCGCCGGCTTGCAAAATGTAGATGAAACTGGACATAACAATGTATAGCAAGTACATCAAAATTAAAAATAAAATATCTTCTTAAAAATGATACAGACTAGTATAGGTATGGGTAAAATGTATGAGTGGTGAAAACAAAACACAGACAACCAACCATCTGGGGAGTTGAAGTCCACAAGTCTTAAAGTGGCCAAGGTTGGAGACTCTTGACCTAGACTTGAAAATCAACTCCTCTATCCTCTAATTAGAGAATTTACGGAAGGGATGCTGTTATGTATTGGAACTTGTAAGGACTCCAAAGTTCCCTATTCCTGATTGGCCGAAAAAGGCCGTTTCCGGATTGGGCCATTGAGAGAACCAATCCGATTGGCTCATCTGACGGCGGGAACATTCAAAGTGGTATCATTGGCCACAATCTGCGAGCAAGCCGCTATAAAAAGGGCTACCATGGCTTTGGGCTCCTTGTTCCGTTACATTGCTTTACTGAGTTAAATACAAAGAGCTTGGTTGCTGAACCCGCATCTTCGCGCCAACTTTTTCGCAGACGGAACACATTTCTGTTCAGAACGGAACACCAGACGACGAAGGTAGGATCGTCGTAAAGAGTGAGACCGGAAGCACGCGTGATCTGAAATGAGCAAGAGGAGATGGCCAGTAACAACATGCGCCCTCACACCATCAATCCTGATGAGGAGGATTGGGAGTCATATATCAATCGCTTTCTTATGTTTTAGAAAGCAAATCGGAGCTAACACAAGGAAATATCTGACCAAAGGAAGAGGGCTGTCGTTCCTTTTACACACTGCAGTCCAGCCACTTTAAAATGGCAAAAGGACACTAGCCAAACCAAAGAGACAATCAAACAGATGACTTGGCCCAAGCTTGACAGAATGCTCAAGCACATATGGACCTATGGTCTCCAAACTTGTAAAAAGACACGAGTTCTACAAGAGAGACCAAAAAGAAAGATGAAACCGTTGGAGATTTGTAGCCGCTCTGAGACACATCAGAGAATCCTGCGAGTTCCAGAACATGGATGGAGGCCATAAGGGACTGCGTGGTCCTCGGTTAAAAGAAACCGCTAGAACTTCAGAGTAAGCTGCTGAATAGACAAACATAACCATAGCTGAGGCTATGGCGGGAAGCCCCGCTGCCACCGAAAGCAAAGAAATCGCAGCCACATGCGCCGATGAATTCGAACCAGATCTGCCAAACCAAAGCCAGAGAGAAGGCAGAGGGAAACAAGAAACAGCCAAGCAACCCGTCACTATGACACCCCAGACATGAAGAGAGAAAAGCCCGGAAGCACGATGACACTGAGCAAAAGAACCAGCAAAAGAGAGGAAATGCACCAGACGGTATATTGGAATGCCAAGGGCAGCAAACGAAAAAAAGGTCAGGATACGAGGTGAACATGCGAAGGGGAAGCCCCTGTGAGATGGAAGTCAACCTCTGGGTCTTTTATCTAATGGGTATCCTGGAATACCATCCGGCGCTCTGATTACTGGAACATCAAACAAAAAGAACTAGATAAAACAAAGAATTACCAAGGAAATCGAATTCCCGGTCATTGCCTTGGACATTCTACCTCGTGCGAAATTTAAGAAATCATGCCGCGAAAATCTTAACGTCTGACCATTGTGACCGCAGATCCGCCCTAGCCTGCTAAGGAATCGATGGTTCACGCCCCTGGGAATCGGAATGACCTGGATAAACCACAATTGCTGGCAGCCAACTAGGAAGAAAGCTTGGTTACATATTTTCCAAGGAATGTTTTTGATGGAGAAAGCCCCTAGCAAGTAGCAAGGGACCGCCAATTTTGTTTAGCCTAGATCCAAAATAGCCCCCATCCGTTAAAAGCCAGACGCATCCCTTTTGCCCTTTAAAACGCAAAAATTGATGAACAATGTAAACAAATTAATAGCACATAGGGGTGTTAGAGGGGCCAATTGACATGCCAGGTGAAAAACACCCATCGTGACTGCCCGTAAACCGAAGATGGGTCAGTGGCATCTGCGGAGGAATTATAAGGCAACCCCAAACCATGTGCTCCAAAAGCGCAACCCAGTACCTGGTAGTGCAAACACTTATTGCACTCGCCTAGGGAGGAAATTTTTTTTGCACAAAGCTTGATCTCTCACAAAGCGTACCAACAGCTACCCGTTAGACTCCACTAATACCGCAGAGGCACAGACTTTTGTGACAGCATAGAGGGCGAATTCAAGTGTAACTATATCCAAGTTTGGCTTAGCATTGCCCCAGGCGTGTTCCAAGCCTCATGGAGCGCCTGTTAAATCGAAGTCAAAAGGAATGGTTCTTAATTTTGGATGACATTCTGGTGTCAGCAAAAAAACTCTAACTCTACTAAGAGAGCAGATTAATAGAAGTCTTAAAGAAGATTTAGAGATGCAGGCCTTAAGGTAAAGCAAGAGAAATGTAAATTTAGCCACCAACCAAGTCGAGTTTTAATGGCTTACCTAATAAGATGAACAAGGAATACACCTCCACCAAAAAAAAGATAAAGGCATACAAAGAGGCACCAAACCTAGGAACAAAACTGACATTCAAGCATTCCTAGGTCTCATAAATTTTTACAATGTGTTCCTGCCCCATAAGGCAACCATAACAGAACCCTTACATCGGTTGTGAGACAAAAAAACTATCTGGAAATGGGACCACTGGGAACAAGCAGCATTTCAAGGTATCAAAGACCTATTAACGCCTAACACCGTTTTAATCCAGTATAGCAACACCCTGCCTTTGACGGTCACCTGTGATGCATCGCTTTTTGGAATCAGCGCCATCCTGAGCCACAAGCTACCAGACGGCAGAGAGGCACCGGTTGCTTTCTATTGGTTCATACTTATGATGGTTGCAGGGTCCTAGTCCTAGTTAGCAACACAGTTATTAACTTAACAATTGCAGCAGTGGTGGGATTCAAAAATTTTTACTACCGATTCTATGGGCATGACTTGGTGGGCATTGTATGGTGTGGCTTGGTGGGCATGTCAGGGGAAGGATACTGCAAATCCCATTCCCGCCCTGCTCCACTAACCTGCTTTCCAGCTCTGTTCTCCTGTACAGGGTAACAAAAGAAGACCCAGCCAATCAGCTGGGACTTGGGAGGTGGAGAATAGATAGGGCGGGGCCAATCAGAGGTGGTATTTGCCAGTTCTCTGCACTACTCAAAATTTCTACTGTAGGTTCTCCAGAACTGGTCAGAACCTGCTGAATACCACCTCTGAATTGCAGGAATTCACTTAATAAGGGTGGCAAGAAAGATCATAAAATGGGGCAAAATTTACTTAACAAATGTCTGACTTAGCAACATAAAGTTGGGGCTCAATGGTGGTCGTAAGTCGAGGACTACCTGTACTACATAGGCTAGCACTACTGTTTTGACTGACAGTTGCTCTTTGGAGATTCAGAGGAATTGCCCAGCCTTCATCTGTTTTGACAGCCTTCTAAGTCAGTTCAATGAAGCCTGCCTGAACCTTGACTTTATGTAATCAATACTTTTGGTGCTCCATAGAACAGCTGCCTTTCTCAAAGGAAACTATGGTTGAAACCTTATTTACAATTCATTTTTATTGTATTTCAACTAATTTTAAAAATCAGAAGTAAAAATTCTCTGCCTAGCCCCACTTTTTTCTTTTACTTGAAAAGAAATAATAGATATTATGTTATTGAATATTTTCTGTCAAAGAACTTCAGAGTATGGACAGAGACACTCAGGAGGGCACAGCCAAAATTGCAAGTATATTGAGCATGAAATTGAAGAACTCAAGGGAAGGTTTCATTTTCTCATCTTAAAATCAGAAAGAGACCTCCTGGCTCTTGATTATAATTTCCCCCATAAAAAGCCAGACTGACAATTGATTCCCATTGTGTTATTTTTCTTCCTCAATATGCTGTTTAAAACCAGGGGAACCTTTTGCCTGGTGTTTATTGAAAACTAGATTATTTGTGCACGAGATGGGTTTGTTCATATAGATTTTTTAATGTGTAGCCAGTGAGTCTCTTTTGAGACCTTCTTCAACCTTGGCCTGGAGTCTGTTTAGCTTAGAAATACTTGGCCTGAAGTAAAGGACTATTGGAGGCTTGCATATCTGCAGTTATAATTTTGTCGTTGGTGTTCAGATGATATATGACAAACTAATTAGCGTCTGCCCTGAAGAAGAATGCCCAACTGCCTATATTTTGGATACAGTATTCTCCCATCATACTCAGGTGTGCTCAAGAAAAGGATTTAATCTACTGGTCTCTGACACTTTGCATTTTGCTCAACTTGAATTCAACTTGTCTATTCTTCAGGAGCTGGATTTCGATGAAATTCTGTTTTCTGACAGAACCTTGGCATCCAGCCATAAAAACTGGAAATGGAGGCAACTTAAAGTAAATACTGATAATATTTCTCTCTCCCTTCCTTTTACTTGTGAGCCCTTTTTTTTAATAAAAAGAAAAAGCATATGTTCATAGGCTAACTTGTCCCAACAGAGGGTCAATTACAACCATTTGGCTGCAAATCCAATCCAAGAAAAATACCAAGTAAAGAAACAGCAACAGCAGGTACCAAGGGCCCCCACTACAGTCAGATGTTCTCAGTATATGTCAAATGTGAACATAAAGCCTATGGGTAAGATATTTTTCATCTTTCACTTTCCCATGAAAATCCAAAATGAATCAATAAGCTAGCGAGACATTTTTTCATAGTTAGGTATTTTCCTAGATAGTCCTATAAATGTCAAAAAGAAGAAAATAGAAGAAATTATTTCAATAACAATCAGCAGAAGAATAAATTAATATCCAAATCTAAATATATTGCCTGGTCAAGTATTCATATATAGATATAAATAACTGTTTACCCAGTTAATACATGCTCACAGGAATACAGTTCAAACCTGGCAATCCCTTCATTTATATACGATTGATTACCTAGAATATTTGGGGTGTACCTGAGATGCTTCCTTCAGTGAAACATAAAGAGGTTACTTTGGAATCCTCATTCCTGACTGCTGTTTTACAGACCTTGCATATTGGAAAAGATACAGATGTGGATATAATATATTCTAACAACAATAAAACATTTGACAATAGTGCCTAAGGAATGCTGATTAACATGACAGTTAAGTACAGTCTGGATTGTGTGACATGTAGATGAGTAACTTACACAAAGTACTCAAAGTGTATCAGTCAGTGTGTGAGAAACGTTTGAAGCGGGAGGCTACAAGGATCAGTCCTGGTCCTCTTCTCTTTATTTTTTTTTAATGACTTGGATAAAGTTGTAGAAATACTTATCACATTTGCAGACGACACAATTTTGAGTGCAAGGAGATATTTTAAAAGACAGAATAAATGCCAATATGAAATGTTATAAAATATGCCTGATATTTGACTTGGTAGTAATAGATGTGAATATATAATCTTGGAATATAGCTGATTGCAAAGGGAATGAACCAACAGTATGATGTATTTGCAAAAAAAAAAAAAAGGCAGCTATAGTTTTGGGCTATTTCAGCAAAGTAAAGTTTCCAAAATGTAGAAATAAGGGTTCCACGTTATTCTGCAATGGTCAAATCACACAGCAAGATACTATTCAAATGAATTACTGAATGATTGAAGTGGTAGTGGGGTGCTCATTCATTCATTCCCAGTTCCTTATAGCATTTGATCAATGTGCAGTCAAACAATGTGGCCTTCTCTATGGAGCGTTTCTTTCTGTTGCCAAAATTTCAATGGTGAATAAAACCATCATTTCTTATTTTTCACATTAATGTCCCTTGCAATGAATTATGGGCCCGCATTTGTAATGTAGGGTTATTACCAGGCAAGGCTTCAGATCCATACATGAAATAAACTGAGCCCCTCACCAACTCATTGATGGTGAGGCTATAAACCTTCCATTGCATGAATTAAATTTCACCATCTCAGTAGAGAGAAGCTGGGATATGAGAGGAAAGGGTTTAATTTGCATCCCATGCAGAAATGGTAATGCATATAAGCACCAGGAATTCTTCTACAAATAAAAAATAGGCATACTCAGCCAGAATATAAAAAAATGGGACTTTTATAAGAGATGGTTTGTTTTCTTTATCTCTCCCTCTTTCTTCAAAAAGACAATTTAGTTTATTAAGGGAGAGATCCACTTAGGTCTAATAGTTAAGGCACTAGTCTAGAAACCAGGAGACTTTGAGTTCTAGTCCCAGCTTAGACTTGAAAGCCAGCTGAAAGACTTTGGGCCAGTCACTTTCAGCCCACAACATCAGGCCTTGGGTGATAGGCCAATTTGACAATTCCTGTCACCATCAATAGATCAACACTCAGTTGATCTGAAAAAAGTATATCCTGTACTTGTGGCAAAACACGTGTAAGATTTAAAAATATGTAAAGTTAGGGGAGAAAAATAAAAACATCATCTAAACTTTTCAAGGTTTTGTTTTTAAAAATCAAATTGGATTCACTTCCAGATTTGATTGGCTTGATCTAGTGACTGCATATTTCTAGTTCCTTGATATTTCAGCAATTAAAACTGTTTCACAAAGAGTGCATTTTTAACTTTAACTTTAACTTTGTTTTGGACTCTTTTTCAATAAATAGTGTGAGGTGGAAGCAGATAAAAAAACCACCAAAAGGTTCGTTGATCCAAGGAAAACAAGGTTTTATTCACGTGTCTG
>BHFT01056564.1:0-24577 GCA_004320025.1 Laticauda laticaudata
AAACTTTTTGAGCAGATGAAATCTCAGTAGACGGATGCTGGACGGATAGAGAGTATGAAAAACGGACGCAGTGAGTTCAGAACGGATGCATCGTGTTAAGCAACGGATGGCAAGTGTTTCTCTCCGTTTTACATCCTCTTTCCATCCATTGGTGCTGTGTGACATGGGTTTAACTAAGCACATCAGTCATAAGAGAATAGCATAATGATAAAGCAAACATCTTAATTATTGTTTGCCATGGGGCCCTATGTGGCAGTTTTTTTGCCAGGAAAGGAAAGGAGTAAGAACAAGAGATGAAAAATTCAAGTAGAATCCCATTATTCCTCAGTTCAAGGAAATCCAGGATGACATCTGATAGGCAATCACAAACCAAAGTCTCTGATCGAAAGGAGAATGCAAGGAAACATAGGTGGAAATTATACGTGGAATAAGACAATGCAAATTTTCAAATAAATGCTAGTCCAACCCCCCGCCCAATCATGAGACCCTACAAATTTCTGACAAATGGCATTCCAATCTCTTGTTGAAAACCTCCAATGATGAAGCTCCCACAACTTCCAAAGGCAAGCTGTTCCACTGGTTGATTATTCTCCCTATCAGAAAATTTCTCCTTATTTCTAGGTTGAATCTCTATTTCAGGGATGTCAAACTCATGGCCCAGAGGCTGGATGTGTCACATGCTGGCCACACTTCTGCCTAATTCAGTGAATGGGGGAAAAATCCCATTAGGTCATGTGACAACAATGCGACACCATCAGTTTGACACCTCTTCTCTACTTCGTCAGTTTCCATCCATTATTCCTTGTCTGGCCTTCAGGTGCCTTGTAAATAGATTGACCCCTTCCTCCTCTCTGTAGGAGCCCCTCAGATATTGGAACACTGCTATCATGTCTCCCCTGGTCCTTGTCTTCCTATCACCTTATTTTGGTTTGCATTGATCTGATTTCTTTCTCCTGCACATCTAGTTGCTGGAAGAGGCTTTTGTGCTTGTGCTGTTGACATACAGAAAATTCTTCCAGTGTAGTAACGGAATGGCTGGAATATGAAACCATTATACAGTAGTTTGAATTGTAGCTGTTTCATGCATGTTTAAAGAAATTAGCATTGCAATTGTTTTGGTTTTTCTTTGCTCAAACTAGTTCTTGGAATATGGTCCCCAACACACTGCTCGGTGGTCAAACAGATCTTCTCAAGAGCCTGACAAAAATTGTTCAAAGTTTTGATTTATTAATTCAAATAATCAAGTATAGTATGTAGATGGATTGGTGCTAATCTGAAGGTTTTATTTTTGCCTTTTCTTTACATTGTAAAAAAAATGGTACTGTCCAAGGTAAAGTAGCTGAGCTAGGCTGGTCATCATCATACTAAAGTCAGCCCATTTTAGTCTTGTGCAGGGGTGTCAAACTCAATTTTATTTAGGGCTGCATCAGAATTGTATTTGACTTGGGAGTGCAGGTTGGGTGTGGCTGGGGTGGATGTAGTCAGCATGACATCACTTGTGTTGGGGGTGTGTGTGCCTGTGGTGGCTCGAGTATTCTTCAAGCAAAAATGAACTCCCAATATTTATTTTTGGCTGTGACAACCTCCTGCAACTCTCTGCCAGCAAAAGCAGAATTTGGGAGAGCTGCATGCAGCCCTTTGTGAGGTCTGTTTTCACTGGCAAAGGCACCACAGGCTGATTCTTCACTATTTCCAGGGTGGCTCTGTGTGCCAGATCTAAGCATCCTTGGGCCAGGTCCAGCCCCCAGGCCTTGAGTTTGACAGCCCAGGTCTAGTGTGTTGTGTGGATCCTGCCTGTGCAGTTAGTTTATCGGTATGCCATCAGAACCTTTAACACTGAATTAACTGTGAAATAATGACTAAGTTAATGATAAGTTGCACAAATACTGTCATTGCTTCCATGAGAATAACAGCTCAAGACGTTGGAGATAAAGTCCTCATCCCAGTTAAGAATCTTTCTCTGAGATACCCCATGCTCCTAGTTTATGGAGTTTAAATTGAGTAGAAGGAAAATAGCCTATCCAAATCTATGCCAAAACTTTTGGCCTTATGCACTGATAAGGAATGGCAATCAGGGAATTTGCTGGTGTCCGTAAATCTTTACTTGTACTTTGGTGAAAGCAGTTAAAATAAAATGGAGAAAGATATAGGAATGGCAGGATTTGAAAGCCATATATTAGGGATAGGTTAGGCTTATTACAAAATAGTGTATATGACACTACAGTGTATGTATTACAGAAAATGAGTTTATTAGGAAAATTTATGGACACCAGGAAATGCTGATTTTCCTTTTTTTATAATTGCACAAAATTGACAAAATGGTGTGGTGTGGATAAAAATCAGTGTTCCTGACATGGACTTATATTGTTCCATTCTTCATTAACTAAGCTGCAGTGTTATGCATATATCCATTTTCTCCTGGTTTGAGAGGAACTTACTTCAACTAAGCATGCTCAGAACTGTAACTCAGAAACTCCAAACCAAGTTTACTAAAATGCAAAAGTGATTAATTTCAGACATTTTCTTAGCAGCAAGACATTTTTTAAAAGTATTTTTTTATGATCAGAGAACAGTTGCACCACATATAGGTAGATGAGTCAGATCCAAGGCATAGTTGACATAAAGTATAAACTATTTTCTTTTCAGTCACTAATTCTAAACTGAAGTGTTGATAGGATTGCAGCCATAATCATATACTGCAATATGGGTCTTGTTAATATTTTACCATTTAGAAGTTTAAATCCTGTTTATATCTGCTACTGATACTAGGATACTTTCAAGTGTCTCCTTCATCAGAATCAACCAGTCCAATTTGAGCACTGCAGGAGAAACTGGCCCCCATATTATTAGCTTTATGGAAGCTAATCTCATAGAAATGAGATTACATCATTGAGTGTTTCTTGACATTGTTTTTCATTAGTTCATATGTGTACACCCACAGACATATACAAACAAATGCATCCTGTGCATCTTTCATTTGTGTTACATTTTCTTCTATGTGTATTGCCAAAAGTCTGACTGGAGTACACACTGAATATATGAATGAATATTACATTGTCATCTAGTTTTCCTTGCAAGCCTAGGATCAAATCATAGAGGTAACTAGATGATGTTTTCATGTATGCTCATTCATAAATGCAGAGAGGTTTGTTACTGATGCAGTTGAGTAAACATCTAATCAAAGCCTTTATACATCCTATACTGTATACATCTTATACATCCTATACAGTACACCAGGGATTTCAACCTCGCGTTATCATGGCAACATCATGTGAGTATCGGGACTTTTTCCCCCTTTGCTAAACTGAGCGAGAGTGGCCAGCACATGACACATGTGGCCTAAGGGCTGTGTGTTTGACAGCCCTGCTGTAGATTGATGGTGAAACGGTAATTGTACTTTGTTGCAACAACAGTGATTTTGTTCTAAGCATGGTTCAGTAAACATATATTCTTTTTGATAACTGCAGTCAAATGCTATTATTTAGAACCAAGAAAACGCAGGTTGGAAGCCACATTCAGACTGATAATAATGTCCTTGAGCTTATAGCTTACAACCAAGAAGACAAGGATGGGTTACATCTATTTTCTATTTTCCTTCTTTGTACACGTGGGACCATATTGTTTTTTTTTCCTTTGATGGCAAGTACAGTTCTTAAAATTATTGCAGTTATTTGTTCCTTGGTTGACTCCAGGCCATCAGATAGTTTCATCATCTTTTCACTATTTTATCATTACATTTTTCAATTGCTTATGATTTTATATTATTTTTAAGAGAATGCTGATTTTTTTTTTTAGACTGAAATGTTGTGGATGATTTATGTAGCAGTTAACAATAGCATCTTTTTTGAAATCTCACCAGTTTTGAATGCAGAAGTTTGTTAGGAATAACAAAAAAAAAGAAGGTGAAATACCTTCAGTTATATGACTTGCCCCTTTTACAATCCAAGAATAAGTTATTAATTTAGCGAGTACCCTCAGGCCTAATGCCTATGAAGACCCAGTGTGTGTGTGGGGGAATAGACAGGGACAATGTTGCAGAGCCTCTGTGGTCATTTGTAAGGGCAAACAACTGCCCTGATGCTGTAACATTTGTAGACTTATTCATAAACATGGAGGGGGGGCGTGCTTATCATGTAACTTTGAATATTCGCTAACGGAATGATCATAACCTGGGCATTACTTGTATTTCATGGCCAACTGGACTTCATATTCCATTCTGTATAATTTCTCAGTAAATTCTAGCAATTACTATCATTTGCTTGTTTTATCCATTGTCTCCTCATTTACATTTCTTCTGAACAATATACAAGGCATTTTTAAAAATAAAAACTTTACAATGAAATCATTTTTCTATCAGTGAGTTTCTTTGGATTTTTTTTTTTTTTTTGTGAAACTTAGTGCTGTAAGCTTTTCTTTAAATGTGTCTAAAGCCCCGTCACACTGCACCAACGGATGCAAAGAGGATGTAAAACGGACAAAAAAGCTTGCCATCCATTGGTTAACGCGATGTACTCACTGCCTCCCATTTTGCTTCCTCTCTATCCGTCCAGCATCCGTTTATTGACGTTTCATCCGCTCAGAAAGTTTTGAGCTGCTCAAAACTTTTGCGCGGAAAATGTATCCAATTTGTCCATTCTGCATCCGCTAGGCATCCGCTACGCATCCGCTATGCATCCGTTACGCATCCGCTATATCCGCTAGGCATCCACTGTGCATCCGCCGCAACTCGCATCCACTCGGATGCAGGGAGGAAGCGGAACGGACACGGAATGGATGCAGAACGGATGCCTAGCGGATGCAGCACGGAAACAAAGCATGTAAAACGGAAAAAACGTCCGCAGAGGGGACCTATCTCGGATATTAAGGATGTCTAGAGGATGCCAAGAGATGCTTAGAGGATGCCTAGAGGATGCAAAGGGACACCTATATTGCCTATAAAAAGGGGGAGCAACACATCTGGATCTCACTTTCAGACCAGCAGCCCTGCTGCAGACCTCTGCAGCTTCATCTGCCTCTTCCTCTTCCACAGCATCCAGTCATGTCCACCGTGGATCGTAACACAGTCCTTTTGGCAGCCACCATCCTTCTGCAACAGTGCGAAGCCATCTACAGGCTCTGTGAACTCTACTACGGGAAGAAAAAGGGGCGGCCAAGAAGCATCTGGGTACGAAGATGGTTCACCAGAAGAGCAGAGGACGGACTGTACAACAAGCTGATGGTGGAGCTCAGGAACGAAGACACTCGGGCATTCCAGAACTTCATGAGGATGCCTCCAGCCATGTTTGATGAAGTTGTGCAGCACCTGACACCCAGGTTGACCAAGGTAAACACCAATTTCCGGCCCAGCCTGGAACCTGGGCTCAAGGTGGCACTCACTCTGTGCCACCTGGCCTCCGGGAGCCACCTACAGGAGCATGCAGTACGGCTGGAGGGTGCCACACAACACCATCAGCATTGTGGTCAGAGAAGTGGTGCAGGCCATCATCAAAGAATACAAGGAGGAGCTCCTCCAGTGCCCTCCACTGAAGAAGGCTGGAAGAAAGTTGCAGAGCAGTGGTATCAGAAGTGGAACTTCCCCCACACGTTGGAGCCATAGATGGCAAGCACGTGGCCTGCAAAGCTCCAGCCAAGTCGGGGTCCACTTATTTCAATTACAAGGGCCTTTCAGCATCATCCCCTTTGCCATGGTCAATGCTGACTACAAGTTCATGTACATCGATGCTTCAGGCAACAGGTCATCTTCAGATGCCCAGGTATTACAACGCCAGTCACACTCAAGGAGGAGCTGGAATGCAACCTCATCGTGGGCTTCCCCAGATCCAGACCCCCTGCCCAACGACACACAAGATGTGCCCTACTTCATCGTGGGGGATGACGTCTTCTCCCTCACAACCTACCTCATGAAGCCCTACACTTCCAGACTCCTCACCCGTAAAGAGAGGATCTTCACACAACAGGCTGTCCAGGGCAAGGCGGGTGGTGGAGAACGCCTTTGGCATCCTGGCCAACAGGTTCCAGGTACTTCTCACCACCATGCAGCATAGCCCAGAGACCATGAGAGGATCGTGGAAGCTTGCTGCATCCTGCACAATCTCATGCGCACCCACTACCCAGTCTTGCAGAACAGGCTCGTGGACCTCCAACAAGGCAATGGGGACATGGAGCCTGGGGAATGGAGGCAAGGGTGAAACCTGACAGACACTGAGGATGTACAAGGCCCAACAGAGCCTCATGAAGAAGACGGCGCAATCTCCTGAAACACTGGTGCAACTCCCCAGCTGGAGCAGTGGAGTGGCAAGACAGGATGGTAGATGCTTAATGGATGCTTCCTTCAGTGTGTCTCATCAACTGATAGAGATTGGGCCATGTATGTTGGGTGGGCTACAATGAACAGGGCATTTAATAAGAGTTGTGTTCATGTTGACATGTGTGGATGATTGATTACATTATTATTGATAATAAAGGACCATAGGTGTGGCACCTGGGAGGGTGGACCATACAGTCTCACTATGCTTGCACTGGGGTTTATCTATCCCACAGCTATTACCCATCCCAAAGGTATCCCTACCCATCCCACTGCTATCTTAACCCATCCCACAAACATGCAAAGGCTTAACCATTTCTAAAAGTTTCCACCAAGTCTTTATTAAAAAAAAGAAATGAAGCAAGTGTATGAATCAAAAATAGACTTTATTAACAAGAAGCTTATAAAACAAAAATGAGTCTCTGGCACTCCTCTTGGTGCTCAGTCTCAGGGGTGAAGGGTCCAGGTGCTGTGGAGGTGGCTGGTGCTGGAGTGCTTGTCATCAGCTCCTCCAGAAGGAGAAGCAGCAGAAGCCCAGCCCTAGAAGAGCGAGCCCGTGCTGCAGAAGCCCCAGCAGAACCAGAGTGAGGGCTGGGGGAGGGATGGTAGCCCTGTCCCTCTTGCAAGGGCTGGTAGCAGATGGCTGAGGCTAGCTGTGCTTCCCAATGGTTGTGGGGTTGCTGGCTGGCAGGGAGGCTGGCAGGGAGGCTGGCCGGAACCAAGGCTGGCAGGAAGGCTGGCAGGCAGGGAGGCACCAAGGCTGGCAGGCAGGCTGGCAGACAGGCTGGCAGGCACCAAGGCTGGAAGGAAGGCTGGCAGGGAGGCAGGCACCAAGGCTGGCAGGCAGGCATGAACCAAGGCTGGCAGGCAGGCATGAACCAAGGCTGGCAGGCAGGCACCAAGGCTGGAGGCAGACTGGCTGGCAGCAAGGCTGGCAGGCAGGCAGACAGCAAGGCTGGCAGGCAGGCAGACAGCAAGGCTGGCAGGGAGGCTGGCAGGGAGGCTGGCAACAAGGCTGGCAGGAAGGCCGGCAGCAAGGCTGGGAGCAAGGCTTGCAGGCAGACATGCAGGCAGACATGCAGGCAGGACAGGCAAGGCAGTCAATGTGTCTGGAAGCAGGTCTTTCCTCTGAATGGCGACCTGCTTCTGAGCTGCTTCCGTTATATCTGCAGGGCTTCAGCAATGCATCCTCCCCGCATGCGCAATTACACTCGGCATCCGCTAGGCTTCCGCTGTCCATCCGCTGTGCATCCTCTGTGCATCCGCTTCATCCACTGTGCATCCGCTCTGCATCCGCTGTATCCCTTCCGTGTCTGCTTTGCTGAGGTCCCCCGGAAGCCTAGCGGATGTGCCATCCACTCCCATCCGCTTCCATCCGCTGGGCTTCCTTTCCGCATCCGCTTTCTATCCGCCCTGCGTCCTCCCCGCGTCCATGTTATCCGCTCCAGTTATGCAAATTTTTGCCCCTTCTGAGAGCGGATAACAACGGATGGAACATTTTTCTCGTCCGTTGTGTCCATTTTGCATCCGTTGAGCAGTGTGACAGGGCCTTTAGCTTTAATATAATTGTAAAAATGCAATTGTCCCATACAAGCTGATTGCAATGCAGTTTTCACAAGCATACACTTTTAAGAAAACCAAGTATGATGGATTGCAACAGATGCTTCTGTCCATTTTGATAGATCATGGCTTTTCAAGGTAAGTGAAATTCATGACCAATTTATTGAAGAAGAAATATGAGGGACTAGAAATAAGGATTTTTTTTAAAAAAAAAAACTCAACTGATAGATCCAATTTAGCCCACATCAGTCTTTCTGAAACAGAAAATGTCTCAAAAACCCTGATGAGAAAGGTTATCCCCATACAACATAGGGAATCACTGGATATTTTAAGAAAGACTCCACTTTGAAAAGAGCAGAGACAGCCAGTTAAAATAAGTGAAGATGATAAATATTAGCATGCAAGTTCCATGATCAGCATCTGTTGACTATTGAAAATGTGTTTATCTTTGTAGTTGATCTTTGTCAATGATTTTTTCCCCATATAAACTTTGACAAGGTTGATTTGACAATTCTGTTAAGAAATCAAAGGGACATTTACATGCTCTGGAGTAATTTCATTGATTTTATACAAGTAAACCAGAATAACAGAATAACAGAGTTGGAAAGGACTTTGGAAGTACTTTAGCCCAACCCTATGTTCAAACAGGAAACCTTATACCCATGATGGTGAACCTATGGCACATGTGCCAGAAGTAGCATGCAGAGCCATTTCTGTCAGCATGCAAGCTGTTGCCTGGAACAGATCCACTGTGCATGCGTGTGCACCTCCTGCCAGTTAGCTGATTGATATCTGCCATGCATGTGCGGGGGGGCAGGGAACACCTGGGAGATGTGCACACATGCACATGGGAGTGGGGCACTTGGGACATCACACATGTGCATGCACAGAGGTGCACAGTGCATTGGGGTAATGCACACATGCGCAGAAATGCACACCATTCAGGGGGGTCACGCACGGATGCACAGAGGTGTGAGGTGCATGGGGAGGTCACATGCACATGCGCAGGGGTGGGGGTTATGTGCGCATTGTATTATGAGTGCAACACACATGTACACACGCACACTTTCAACACACAAGGACAAAAATGTTAGCCATCATGCCCTATACTATTTCAGAAAGATGGCTGCCAAGCTCTTCTTAAAATCCTCCAATGTTGGAGAACCAAGTTGGTCCACTGATTGTTTTAACTGTCAGGAAATTTCTCCTTAGTTCTAGGTTGAATTGCAACAATCAGTAAATCCCAGAACTCTATGCTAAGGTTGGAAAAACAGCTACAAGAGGATTATTATTAGTAAGAAAATGTATGGATTGTTCTTGAGATCACTAGAGTCAAACTCTGCTTAACACTTCACTTTTACTTTAAGTTGCCTCTCCTTGCTTCTCAAAGGAGACTGCACTGGCAGTTATTCTTGATAAGTAAGAGGGCAGTGTTCTTAATAAACTTAAGAGGAGGTCAAAAATTGCAAATAGCAACTTTTGTACTCATCAATACCATAGATCTTGCTTTGTGTAACTGCCTATATGAAAAAAAACATATATATGAAAATTTTAGAGCCAAAATGTGTAGGAGCCATATCACCCCAAAATGGACAACTAGATTTCTCAGGAACATCAAATACATCACCCTGACTTTATACATACATACATACATACATACATACATACATACATACATACATACATTTAAAAACAGTAAAAATGAAGACAGTGTTGTAAAGCCATGACAGTTATTTCATATATATAAATGCATAGATTTTTTAATCCTGGGTCTGCTCCTGTTAGGGACAATTTAGCTTGACTAAGTCCTGGAAATTCTGTCTGCCTATCTAAATACTTATTTATTTTCTTAGTTTGGGGTTGCCTCTTTTTTCTTATCTATTTTGTTTTGTTTTGTTTTTCTTCAGTTTTAAATATTGGATTAATTGTGTATGTTAAGAACACATACACCATCTATCTATCTATCTATCTATCTATCTATCTATCTATCTATCTATCTATCTATCTATCTATCTATCTATCATCTGTATGTCTATCTATCTGTCTAACCTAAATACAGTAAATGTGAGTCCTTCATATGCCCATTTGCCTTCTTAGTAAATACCTGTTGCTACAGAATGGGCTACCATTAGTTCTTTCCACTCAATTACCCATAGACATTTTATTTAAGCTTTGAGTTCGTCACACTGTAACTCCCAATTGATTCTCAGTCAATTCATTGCTCAATAATTGTGGGAGACCTTTGCTATAAATAAAAAAGGCTGTCTATAATATTGTTTTTAAGCATTTATGACTACATTCAATTTAGGTTCAATGCAAATTCTTGTCAATCTGAATAAATAATTTTCAAGACCGTTCATAGAAACCCAAATAAGTGTCTACTCTAAGTTCAACCCTTCCATTCCTCTTGAATTCAGCTTCTATAAAATCAAAATACCAGCAGTTTGCATATTAAGGTGGATAACTGTTATTAGACTGAACGTTCCAACTTTTGGAGTGTTGTAAGTAAAATTGAATATAGGAATTTAAAATAAATCCATCACTGATTCTATTTATCTTGAAATGCCTCAAGTAATTTGAAAAGTAGACTTCACTATGGTGGAGATCACAACAATAAATCAAATTTGCTGGCATATTATAACAAGAAGAGTTCATATAAATCAGTGTATATTCATCAAAGTGCACAGAAACCACCGTATAATTGAGACTGTAAACAATTCATATTAGGAAAATAGCTACAGAAAAAAAGGGCATGACATAGATAGTTCAATTTAAAAATAGACCCAGAAAAGTGAATTCAAAATCCTTACATCAGCAATAGTTGATGTTCTGATTTTATTTTTTTAATAAGGCACAGAAAGAGTGATAGGATAGGAAAACATGAGTACCTGTGACTGGATTAATAGATTTATACTATAATTGGAAGGAGATTTCATGGCCTTTTCTTTTTTTAAAAAAAAATCCTACTTTATATTACCAAAAGATTCAGAATTCTTAAGCAAAGCAAAACCAGAATTGTGGTAAATAAATACATGGGTATTTCAATTTAAAAAAAAAGTATTGGTGTAGTGTGCTTAAAATCACATGCAATTAAAAATGATGATACAGAGCAGCAACAAGGTAAGTCAGAATTTAACCCAATGTTTTGCTGACTTTATCTTTAAAAAAGTGTCCAAAGTTTTCAAAGCTTAGAGCTAACCATAATTGGAAAGGCAAGGAACCCTACTACAATCTCTGTCAAGAATGCCCTCTGGACCACTCCCTAGCATGAGAAACTCAAAATAACTCCACCTTGTTTTTAATATAAGATGGGAAAACTTTAACAATACTTCATGATTCTGATATATTACCTTATTACTACAGAAGATCATTCATGTAATGATTGCTGTCCCTCTTTCTTTATCTGATCTACCTCAAAGGGCTGATACCTTGTCTGGAATACTCCAATTCTTTCCTTAAAGTCATATTGTACATGATACATCAATGTCAGAAGAATAAAAATTAGTGGTAGGTGATGTACGTCCAAAGGAACAAGTGGAATTCATGAAGAAAAGTTACATGCTTCCCCATTTTTTTATTATGTTTCCATTTTCATATTAGGGGGATAAGGACAATAAGGAGTATTTTAACCTTTCTTCATAAACCACAGTGTTGGGGGCAATGTGTTGATTCTGTAAACCACTTAGAGAGGGCTGTAAAGCCCTATAAAGAGGTATATAAGTCTAAGTGCTATTGCTGTTGCTTTCTGCAGACTGAAAGACTAAGAGCATCACTCTACAGAAAGCAAAGAAAAGGAACAAAAGTAGGATCCATTGCTCCTAAAGCACCTAATGGTCAAAATGTATATGAAACTGCATCTCCAAAAGCTATGACATTCACAATAATACTTGATAGCAAGTGCATAACAAAACAGTCAACCTATCAAATATTCAATTTGACAATCTAGCTAACACTCTTGTATTCATTCTGCTTCCAAGTCAACATCATAGGGTATCATTGTAGGGAGCCCAGAGTTGTAAACCAAACTACCAATGCATGGAATATTGTAGTCTTGTTATATCAATCTAGGAATGGTTTGAACTTGTGGAAAGTGAGAATTAGAAGTAGCCACTTCAGAGGTAGTATTCAGCAGGTTCTGACCAGTTCTGGAGAACCAGTAGCAGAAATTTTGAGTAGTTTGGAGAACCGGCAAATATCATCTCTGACTAGAGATTTTACAATATCCTTCCCCTTCCACACCCACCAAGCCACACCCACAGAACCAGTAGTAAAAAATTTTTGAAACCCACCACTGAGCCACTTGTTTCTTTTCTCTTTTAACTTGTAGCTCCTCTCCTCACCCATGATTGCAGATACTCAACAAGAATTAAATATACAGGCACTATAGGTATAGATATAGCTATTGAAACAAGAATATAAATTCAATTTAGTTAAGGAGAACTCATAAAGCCCATGTCACATTGCACCAACAGATGGAAAGAGGATGTAAAATGGAGAGAAACACTTGCCATTCGTTGGTTAACGCGATTCATCCGTTTTGTACTCACTGCCTCCGTTTTTCATCCTCTCCATCCATGCAGCATCCATCGACTGAGGTTCCATCTGCTCAAAAAGTTTTGAGCTGCTCAAAACTTTTTGAGTGGAAAATGTATCCAACGCGATCCGTTCTGCATCCGCAGCGCATACCCGAACATTACATCCGTTGTCATCTGTTACGCCACTATATCCGGAGGGATCCGCCTACGTATCCGGGCAACTCAAATCCGCTCCAGCGGAAAGCAGACACAGGGAGGAAGCCGAAACGGACGTGAGGCGGGACTGCAGCATTAGTTGCACGGACGGAGAAAGGATGAAAGCGGATGCAGCTCGCATACAAAGCATTTAATCGAGAAAAAAAGTTAGCAGAGGGGACCTATCTCAGATATTCAGGATGTCCAGAGGATGCCTAGAGGGATGCAAAAAGGACACATAGTGGAAAACCTATATTGTCTATAAAGAGGGAGCAACTCACCTGGATCTCACTTTCAGTCCAGCAGCCCTGCTGTGCAGACCTCTGCAGCCTTCATCTGGCTCTTGCTCTTCCATAGCATCCATTGATGTCCACCATGGATCGTAACCACCTCCTTTTGGTAGCCCACCACTATGCTGCAACAGGTGAAGCCATTCTACAGGCTCTTTTTCAAACTGTCTACGCGGAAAGAAAAGGAGGCAGCTAAGAAGATGCCTGGTTCCGAAGATGAGTCGGGAGAAGAGCAGAAGTAAGAACTGTTACAACAAGCTGATGTGTGGAGCTGAGGAACGAAGGACCCTCTATGCATTCCAGAACTTCAATGAGGATGCCCTCCAGCATTTCTGACGAAGTTGTGAAGATGGTGAGACTCAGTGTTGACCAAGCATGTAGCACACATGTCCTGCCCAGCCTGGGCCCTTGGGGCTCAGGTGGCCACTGACTCTGCGCCCATCCTGGCCTTCAGAGGACCACGAAACAGGAGCATGCAGCTACCACCTGTCGAGGTTGCACAACACATCAGCATTGTGCGTTCAGAGAAGTGTGTGCAGGCCATCATTCGAAAGAATACCTGAAGGAGCTCCTCCACTGAAGTAAGGCTGGAAGAAAGTTGCCAGAGCATGTGTATCTAGAGGTGGAACTTCCCCCACACCATTGGAGCCATAGATGGGAAGCACTGGTCCCTGCAAAGCATCCAGCCAAGTGGGTCCACTTATTTCAACTACAAGGGCTTCTTCAGCATCATCCTACTTCGCACTATGGTCGATGCTGACTACCAAGTTCATGTACATCGATGCTTCAGCGCAACGGGCAGCTTCATGGCCAGGTAACCCAATGCCAGTGACCTCAAGGGAGTCTGCAAGGCAAAACTCAATCATTGGCTCCCCAGCATCCAGACCCCCTGCCCAACGACACACAAGATGTGCCCTACTCATTATGGGGATGACTCCTTTGTCCCTCAGAAGACCCTACCTCTCATGTCGAAGCTCCATACCACTCTCCAGACTCCTCACGTCCGTAAAGTAGGATCTTCAACTACAGGCGCTCCAGTAGGCAAGGCGGGTGGTGGAGAACGCCTTGGCATCCTGGCCCAATATGGTTCCCAGCGTACTTCTCACCACCATTGTAGCATCGCCCACACAGACCATGAGGAGGATCATGGAGCCCGAGTGATGGATGGCAACGCGGCGAAACCTGATAGACCACTGAGGATGTGCAAGGCTCCAACAGAGCCTACGCTGAAAGGGGAAGAAGAGCGCAACTCCTGAGACCACTGTTGCAATCCGCTCTGGAGCAATGGAGTGGTAAAGACAGGATGATTAGATGATTAATGGATGCTTCCTTCAGCCTGTCTTCATCACACTGATGAGATTGGCGCCACGTATGTTGGGTGGCCTACATATGAACAAGGCATTTAACTAAAGAGTTCTGTTATGTTCAAATGTTGGGGATCAATGCCTTCATTGTTATTTGATGAATTAAATGGTCCATAGGTATGGCACCTGGAGGAGTGCGACCATACAGTGTCCCACTATGCTTGCACTGGCAGGTTTATCTATCCACAGCTACTTTACCATCCCAAAGGTTTATCCTGCCCATCTGCCCAGCTATTACCCATCCCAAAGGTATCCCTGCCAATCCACAGCTATTACCATTCCATAGGTATCCCTGCCATCCCACAGCTATCCTTACCATTCCCACAAGCATGGCAAAGGCTTATACCATTTACTAAAAGTTTTCCACCAAAACTTATTTTAATAAAATAAATGAAGCAGGCTGTGTGAAGCAAGATAATCTTTATTAATAACAAGCTTGTAAAAGAATAAATTAACCCAAGTCAAGCTGTCCAAAGCAAAAATAAAGTCAAACAGGTACCACCCAGTCTCTCGGCACTCTTCTTGGTCACTCGGAGGTGTTGTCCAGTCTCAGGGGTTGAACGCGTCCAGTCCTGGAAGGGGTGCTGCTGGGCAGCTGGTTGAAGCACCACACTGGGCTGGCTGGCCCAAGAGGACAACAGAAGGACGGCTGTGTTGAGAAGCTCTCAGATAGCTGGCTCAGTCCTGCGCTTGCATGTTGAGAACCCTTCCTCCATGACATGGAGGTGATCAGCCCCAATTCCGATGACAGATGTACTGAGTCCAGGCTTGGCTGTGGCGTGTGGAGGAGTCCAGGCTTGGTAGTGGGGCTGTTCTGTCTGCAGCTGGGTGAGGACTGGCATCGGTGGCTTCTGTGGCGTGTGGGATCGGTGCGTGGGTGGCATCGGTGGCACAAAGTGGCGCGTCCGCAGTGTACATTGCCTGGGACTGGAAGGGCTGCTGCCTGTGCTGCTGGACCTCTTGTAGCTGCTAGCCTTGGCTATGAGAGGGCCTTGGAAAGCCTTCTGGGAAGGGCAGTGACTCACCTGGGGTGGAGGAGCTAGACTTGGATCGTTGGGTGGGAGCAGGTTCATCTTCGTCTGGCAGGTTATTGTGAAGAGATCAGTGAGTCCTGTCCTATGCACTTACCGCTGGTACTGGGGTTTCGACATGTCATGAGGGTCTAGGTTGACATAGGCTGAGGAAGGGCTTTTGTTGGAGGATGGGCCTCGGCTGTACCAGCTAGAGAGGAATCTCCTACCTGCTCCTGATAGTGTCTCTGATCTCCAGCAGGGACAGTGTGGCTCTGTCCCCTCCAGTCTGGCTCTCTGCCTTTCTGTGGAGGTAGAGCTGATGGGTGGATGCGGGTCTGGCGTGTGGAAGTGCTTGTACTCCTCTTTCTCCACTGCAGCAGGGGGTCCTCCACGCGCTCCGCCACGGGGAGTAAGCTAGTCGGTGGGGGGTCTTCCGTCGTGCACGCTCCACAGATACCTAGCCCTGAGGACAGGAGCTAACTCTCTGGCCAGAAGGAGGACTGGCTACTCAGCGAGCTGCCGAAATGAGAGAGGTTGTGGAGAGGGCTGCTCCTCGTGGTGGACTCACCCTCCAATGAAGTGACTTTGGCCATCACGTCTCAGGTCTCTCTTGTCGTCAGCTTGACCATGGCCTGGGCCAGATTTCTTTGACGTGCAGCTTCCCTTACCAGCGTGTGCATGCTTCCACCAGCCGAGGATTACCTCCGAAGCTGTAGCCCAGGCTCTCTGCCTTCTCTTCTCCAAGCAGCCTTGCTTCCTTTGGTGTCACCGATAGAGCCTTGTTTCCTTCCGCCATAGATACTCGTTCCTCCTCAGCCACTCCAGCACGCTCACCCTCATGTTTCCCTTTGTTATGAATACTGCCTCCTCTCCCGTTCTTGCACGTCTGCCTCTTCCTCCCTTTGGCTAGGGCCAGTATTGGGCCCTTATCAGAGGGCTTTGAGGTTGTAGGTATGCTCCTCCACACCACACCACCACCAAGCCAGCAACAACAGTAGCAGTATCAAAGCAGGACCCAGCTGCAAGCAGCATAGCAGCCCAGCAGGACTAGGTAGCACCAGCAGGTACCAGCAGCACCAGGCAGCAGGACAGGAGCAACCAGCTTAGTGACCACAAGCGACCAGGGAGCACGAGCAGGACTAAGATTGAGCACCAGCAGGACCAGCAGGACTCTGAGCACTTAGCAGCGCCGCAGAGTAAGCACCAGCAGAAGCACCAGCACCTCAGGTAGCATCGCCAGCAGAGTACAGCACCAGCAGAAGCACCACCACCAGAAGCAGCATCAGCAGAGTAAGCACCAGCAGAAGCACCAATCTCCAGAAGCAGCATCAGCAGAAGCCCCAGCCCAGAAGAGCGAGCCCGGGCTGCAGAAGCCCAGCAGAAGCAGAATCAGAGCCAGGCGGGTGGCGAGGGTGTCCCTGTCCCTCTTGCCAGCAGCGGCAAGGCTTTCTCTTTCTTCCCATGGTTGTTGGGTTGCTGGCTGTCTGTCTCGTTGGCTGGTGGCCATCCGCTAGGCATCCACTAGGTTGTCTGCTGCATCCACTAGCTTCTGCTCTGCATCCGCTTCATCCGCTCGGCATCCGCTATGCATCCGCTCTTTCCTTCCGCGTCCTCTTTTGCTGCGCTTCCCCAGAACGTCTTGCGGATGTACCATCCACTTCTCATCCGTATATCCATCCGCTAGGTTCCATGGAGCATCCACTTTCATTCCGCCCACGTCCTCCCCCCGTCCTGTTTTTTCCGTGTTGTCCGCTCTGGTTATGCAAATTTTTGCCCTTTGAGAGCAGATAACAACGGGATGGAACATTTTTCTCGTCCACTGTGTCCTTTTTACAAACGTTTTGCATCCGTCGGCCAGTGTGACAGGGTCTTAAGGAACAATACACCAATAAGAGAGATAATTTCCTACTCAGATGCAATATGTCTGACTAAATTCAATCTGGTAAAATTATATTTTCTTAACATAATTTCATCTACCAATTATTTAAAGTTAAAAAGCTTTGTAAGAAAATGTCATTAAAGAACTGTGATTTGTTATTTATATACTCTTTAATTTTGAACAGAAGTCTTATTTTTGGCATAGTTCTCTTGTTTTCATTTCATCACATGTGATAATCTATTTCTGTTAATTCCCAGACTGGAATATGGTAAATAATAAGCAGGCAAACAAAAGGATTAATATTGGCAACAGTAGCAACAAATATAACAGTATAATATTTTATATCATTTTACAATATGATATGTGTTTTTCAAAATATGTATATTTTTAAGTGCTAAGTACTTTATATATGGCTTCACAAATTGGCCCACATTGTTTATAAAAAATGAGAGCATGACAATAATGGTACATTGGAACCTATGTAAAAAAAATATGGATTTGTTAGAATGAATGTAATGTTTTAAAAAAGTGGTTCAGACCATCTATTAAAAAAATATAAAACTTGCAGATTCAGAAAGAATTGCATCTACAATACAACACACTGGATATAAGAGTAATTGAAAAAAGCTAGTTTTACTTCTATTTATTTACTTATAGAACAAATGTATATAGTCACCCCACTCACATACAGTGACTCTATAGATGTGGTACAGTGGTGGGATTCAATTTTTTTTTTTTACGACTGGTTCTGTGAGCGTGGCTTGTTGGGTATGGCAGGGCAAGGATACTGTAAAATTTCCAGTCAGAGGTGATTTTTGCCTGTTTTCTGAACTCAAAATTTCTGCTACCGGTTCTCCAGAACTGATCAAAACCTGCTGAACACCACCTCTGATGTGGTACTACTAAATGATAGTAGAATAGCCCAAAGAAACTGGAAATATGATACATGAGGACTTTACAAAGAAATTGAATTTTTTGGTTTTGTGGTTTTTGCAACACAGTCATGATGGTTTCCTAATTTAGGAATTAAAGCAAATGAAGCTTTAAATGAAAAATGTGACTTCAGTCCAGCCCCCCACACAAAAAAGTTGCCCAGTCTTGATTTACTAAGTCAGTTTCCACTCCGATTTTCCATTCAGTGGAGTGCTAAAGGTGATTAATAACATTTCAAAAGATAGAAAAATGCATAATAAAATAAAGGATAAGTTATACTACCACAGTATTAAAGGCAATTCAAGACAATTTAACTATCCTTTGCAAGAAGCACACACTATATATTTAACATTTGTTCAGATTTTCTGGTTGTCTAAACAAATACAAAATAAATTTCCCTTTTCAGGCAAACAACGATTGGATTACAGAAATTTTAAGTAGTAAACATAACTAGAAACACAAGAAAGTAGAACTCCAAGTAAAAGAGAAACAGAAATTAAAAAGTATTACAGTAAATAAAAAGAAATATAGAAAAAATGATTTTCTTCTTCATCTCAATAAGTACAGACAATTTTACTAAATTTTCAATTGTTCTTAAATTACAATAAAGGGCCTCTTCTCATATATTATGTCTTATGCATAAACAAATGTGTAAAACATTGTTATTTCAGTCTGCTATTATTAAGGGTTTCCAGAAATAACAATTTAATTATTTTAAGATTGATCAAATCAAATTAAGTTCATTACAGTCAAAGACCAGAGATGAGAATACATTGATTTGATTTGATTAAATAAACCAAAACCAACTTTATATTCTTTACTTTTATTCCTTACTCTTTAGTTCATGGGTGTCAAACTTGATCATGTCATGATGTGATGTATCATGTCATGATGTGATGATGTATCCCAATGTTTTTTTACCTTTGCGAAACCAGGTGTTGCATCCGGCCCATGGGCCACCAGTATGACAGACCTGCTTTAGTTGAGTCAAATAATCTCACAAATCTTGATTTCTTTTCATTTTTCCATTGTCCCTTCTCTTCAGTTTCTTCAAAACTTTTACAAGTCTCTTTTGTAAATCCAGTATAAGAAAATTATCCAAGTCACTCTCTTGGTTAATTATTTCTATATATCTTAATTTTCTATTGTGTGTCTACCATCTTTTCCCATGTCATTCTTGTAGCCAGTCTTTTGTAAATTCACTTTTAATTCCATTTCAATCTTGTCAGGTAAAGCTTTTTTTCGATTTATATAATGTATTTTAAACACAGTCCCTCCATAGACGCAGATGTCTCCATTGACACTATTAAAGTTAATTTCTGAGATTATTTTTCTTTTATTTCCAATAATTTTAAACCTGAAAAAGTGTGCCTAGTCTCACATTATTAGAACTATAGAACTGTCCAATTAGCAAACCCAAAACAAGGAAACACTCTTGGGATAATTGAATTCCCAAAAATAAAACTTTATTGGACACACCATGTTGGTACTGAAGAAACAAAACTAGCTCTGGTTTCCTGCACAAATGCATATCCTGTTAAGCAGTACCTTCTCCTTCTCCCCACCTCTTCACAATGTCCAATTATGGTGTGATCTTTTGTTATGAAAACTGTCCATCTCTTTCTCAAGCACTTGCAGCAATGACCTAGCTAGCTCCAAACTCTCATGATCTCTATATTCTCCACATTCCATTTCTCTTCACCCAGTTCATTGGCAAGCTGAAAAGCATTAGGTTTGAAAGAAGCAAAGCGGTTCAATCTTGTCATAAAATTTTTTAAAGTATGTATACTCAGCCTGGCCAAAAAAAATCTTATTTTACAGATCAAAGAGATTCAATAAAATTCATAGCCTGAAAATCTCATTGAAATCAAGCTGCACTATATGTCACATAAAAGTGAGATGGCCAGCAATATAAATTAAATGAATGCATGAATAATTTTGCAGAAAAATTCTGAAAACAGCTTTTCTTATAATTTAGGCTTCAGGCTTGGGTGTAAATAAATATATATTTCACAGACTAGGAGGAATTCCCCAAGTTTCCTGATTCTTATTTTTTCAAATAAAGGCAGAAAAGTAAAGAAATGAAAATGAGTCAAAGTTGGCATGCTTAGATCTGACTGACACTGTTGCTTTTTAGCAATAGATACTTCTCAGCCAACATTCATTTTCATGTTCAGAAGCATGTTCTGGAACTGACTTTGACTTAGGCTAAGTTTCTTGCAGCAAAACTGCTGGTCAGATTTTGTTAGCACATACATTAAATATGAGGATGAAGCTTTAAAAGAAAAAAAAAAGGGAATAACAATAGATAAAAAGAATACTATCTCCAGTATGTCAAAGATGACAAGTGAGCCAAAGTGCCTTTGGCCTATCTCAGTGCTAGAGAGCTTCATGAAATGAAAAACAGACAGATTTTCATGGAGTCTCAGCCTGAGATTCTCAGGGAATTTTGCTAAGTAGTGGATCAACTTAATAAGCTTTCTTTCTATTTAAAAAATGCCTCTTAGAAATGTACACACACAGACAAAGAAAACAGATGTTTCTTTGAATTCATCTTGATTCCATGTAATATTCTTGGGAATATTTTCAAAAATGATGTACATTGGTTTCTTCCAAGGTATGAGACTAAAGAAGGCCAAAGTAACTAGTTGATTGCTGTGCCTAAAGCTGGACTAGGAGACATTTGATTTTGACTAAGTGTCTTTTATCACACCAAATTGAGTCTCATAGAGATAGATGGATGGACAGACAGGTTGTGCACCTTCAATTCATTTTTGACTACTGGTGAGTGATTGGACAAGTCCCTCCAGTTTTCTTGGCAAATTTGTCTTTCCTAGGTCTGAGAAAGAGCAATCAGGCTATTTCAGAACCAAGGCCACCCAGCTGGCTCTGTACCTCATGCAGGACTAGAAGTCACAAACTCTGAATTTTTAGCCTGATGCTTTAATCATTACATCAAATTGGTACAGAAGATAGAAGGAAGTAATAATAAGAATATCTGAAGAGGAAGGTTTTAAAGGTATTGTTATGGACTTAAAAATACTGCCCAATCTCTTTTATGACATGTTTTGAAGTTCTAAATAACAAAATGACATTGGACTTTCTTTTTTTTTTTAAGTGAGCAAAATATTTCATTACATTATAGAAAAAGGGAGAATGACAAAATGATAGGCAATCTGGCAAGCTCTTTTGGAGAGAGGCAGACTCTTTATTAGGCTTTTGGTATGAGCTGGAAGAAAAAACCCACTCTTTTATCCCCTCCTCCTGCTGTTCATATGACAAATTTCAGGAAGTGGTGGAAAGTAGATGTAAAACTTTTTAAAGCAAGGGCTGGTAACCATATTCAGCCTGAAGGAAAAAAAAAAACCCTTTGGACTGTATTGGGGACTACATTCCTACTGAAAGGAAAGCTACTCCTGAGAAGTATTTGTGGCAGCTTAGAGGGAGTATCATCAATGCATCTCATTTCAATGCAGGTCGAAATTCTTCATGCATTTGTATATATATTCTTCAATTAGACAGTTGACAAATATGTTTTATTACATTTTTAAATAATTTTCCCAGTTATTTATTTGAACTTTAATTTTATAAATTTAATTCATAATGAGCCACTTTCCCTTTTAATCCTAAATGCCACTGCCATTATTTTACTCAAGTAAACCAATATTGATTATGGTGATCTCAGCATCATGATCATGATCATCATCTGTGATATTGGCCAGCAGCCCTAAAGAATTAAACCTCTTTCCAATATATATACTGGGAGTGACATTCTCAAGTGCAGTTGGGCCTTTTAAATATGTAACTTTGTGTTTCTGAGGTTAATGAGTCCTCAGACTCTGGGATGTAGAATGGACCAACATTCATCTATATTTTATAACATTAAATTTCACTATGTTATGATTCACATTCAGGAGTTAACTGGATAATTTGCAGAAATAGCACAAAAAGATGGGATTTACATTTATCAATCAGTCAAACATGGAATATTTTATCAGTCTTGTTAGGAATTGCTAGTCACCTAACAATTGGGTTGGAAATATATAAACCAGGATAGACATTTAAGGGAATGTCTCTTTAAGGGAATGCTAAAATTGTAATTGGGTGTGGTTCCTCAAATGGCCATAAGATGGAGCCAGAAACCTGGGTTGTTTAGTCCTGTTGTTGATAGTTGCTACTCTGTTTCTCCAACAATATAGCTTCCCCCAATAGGAAGTCCCAGAATGTTTTATAGGCATGAAATGAAATTAAGTCCCTCCCCCCAAATTAAGGCCTATATTAAAAAATGCGAAATGAGGGGGAANTCAAAAAAAAAAAAAAAATAAGACCCAGCCTTATTATATGAGAAACACAGTAGTTGGTCAATGTTCTGATGCTTGCTGTTTCCTGAATATTTCCCTATTGACTGTTGCTGATCTTCATTATTCTTGGATTGATGTGAGTCTATTACTGAACTGTTTTTGATACTGGATTTTGTTGTTGGATTATCCCTGGACTGAAAACTGACTGCTATAACTGTGTATGATTTGGACTGTTTGTTGGACTTTGCTTAACCATTTACTGGAAGTAAAACTTACATTTTACTATACAGTGTAGCTGTGTGCTGTGTGTGTTATTCAACATTACTCTCACTATGTCTCCCTGTGCGCACTTATTCTCCTAACGGGGAATTACCTCAACATGTCTGTTTAAGACTGTGGGGAGATTCAATCTATTTCTTTCAGGTGGCTCCAGAAAGTTCAGGAATGACCAAATGCTTATTTTTAGAGTTATTGTTTCAATATATTGCTTTAATATCATCCAATGCGAAGCATCTTAATTATAGAATTAATTAACAAAAGCAGGAAGACAAGTGTAATGAAAGGGGTCAAATCAATAGCAATTTCAAAGGTTAATTCTGGAAGAACAATACTGAAAGACTCATAGAGGAAGAGAGATACTAATTGGCTATTTCAGAAAATGTAAATTTTCACAGTTCTTTTCAGATTATGTTATTGATGAAACTTGGTACTCAGTAAAAAAATGTTAATGGGATTTAATATTTTATATTGCTCAGAAGAGTGGACTAATCATTCCACTATTACAGAGACTCTATTTAAGTTACACTGCTCTATAAAATGAACAAATTATAAAAAGAACAAATTATATCACGTAGTGATATCTTTAACACTTTCAAACAAGACACCTGCCTGTCTTGGGTCCTTGGGAAGGACTTGATAAGTGGAAAAAAATTCCAAATTCAGTCTAAACATTTGACTGACTGTGCTACCAATCTTAATAATACATTTCTGAGCCTCATGAGATTTGCCCATAGTGCCAGATTTCCATGACAAATCTTGTACTAAATTCTTTGGTATCTATAATATTTAGGCTATTTTTTTTCTTGCTCTTTTCTCATATTAGTGCAAATTTGCATTGCACATGATCACTCCATTTTGCTTGCCCTTTAAAAAGCATATTGGAATCTAAACATATTCCTACACAGAGACCTTTTATATGGAAATGCTAAGGACTGATTCTGAAACATTAAGCTTCTGTTTCCTCATAGGAAATTCTGCCCTGGAGAAGGAGTCACCATGCTCCAAAAGTCCTTCACATACACATGAACCAGATTCTATGACATCTTTACAATATATGATTATGAAATGGAAGACTGAATAGCTCCAGTGACCCTTATACAGCAGATATACTGCAACCATCTGTCCATAGTGATCTTTGAGCTCACTACAAAGTACACTTTCCCAGACAGCTGATTACCCTTTTAATTGTTTGAAAGCTTCCAGTTTTCTTTCCATTACTTTAGTGTGGATGAATGACCTACATATGAATATGAAACCATGCAGCAATGCTTGTTTTTCATGCTGGTGAAAGTGTTGCATTGATCGATTATGTATAATAAAGTCATAAATGGAGAAGCTACTTTATACACTGAGTTGGGCCATATGGCAGAAGAAAGAAGAAAATAAATCAAATGCATTTGTTAAATGTATTATCATTTCAAGTCTAGCATCTTTTCCTAGCTTTCTTCCTCTTAATATTTGCTACCTCTCTCCCCTACCTATTTTATTGTTCTTATATGATTTCCTCTTGAATGTAAGGTAGTTTGAAAGAAAGTAAGACTTTAAAACCGAGAAGAGAGAATGGATTCACTCCCACAGGGATGTTTGGGGTCATTGTCCACAAAGTCTTGAGCTTACCCTTTCACCGAATGCATTACAAAGAAGGAAGTTTAAATTAAAACTTGTTCTAAAAATAGATGAAGTGAATAGCATGCAGAAGTCAATCAAGTCAGCTCTTAAATATTCATCAAAACAAGCCTTAAATGTTGCATTTACATATCTGAAAAATTATTACATTACTCCCTTTCAATTGTTTCCCTTCCTATCTCTCTCATCCCTATGAGCAGCACCAGAAACATGACCATTTATGGGCCTGTCACATTGGCCGACGGATGCAAAATGTTTGTAAAAAGGACACAGCGGATGAGAAAATGTTCCATCCATT
>BHFT01056565.1:0-38455 GCA_004320025.1 Laticauda laticaudata
CTCTTTCCATCCGTTGGTGCAGTGTGACATGGGCTTTATGATATATAGCCTATGTTTTAATTCAGACCTATTAGGATTTTGTGCCCAATCTGATGTTCCATTCTGCCACTTTTCTAAATTAGTTTCTTCTTTTTAAGTCTGCTTCTCTAATACCATAGAAGTTCTCTGCACCAAAGCTTGGAACTTTATAGCTACCTCTTCATGTCCACACTCTATGTACTCATGTTTTACTAGATTCTATTTCACATTTTCATTTGATATTACTATGTTCTCTTGGAGCCTTTCCAGAATACTGAATTTTAGTATTGTTCATCCATCTTTGAGTCGGGTGCTGACCCTAATGCTGATTTCTGTTTTGCCTTGTTGCCTCCGTGACCAGTCACTACCAATAACTTGATTTCATTCTTTCAAGGTAATGGGTGATTGACTGCAGCAGATTTAAACTACTTTTGGGGGATAAGGGGAAAATGTCTCTTTTATATCAGTATAGCTAAGGACAATTTAATCCTGTCTCATCCATGGACCGTGGACCAGAGAGAGGCAATTTCATGGGACATGGCAGATAAAATATGTTTTCAGGGCAATCTAGTGCTTTGGGTAGGATCAAATGTTGACATGTCTCTAGTCTTCTAACCAGAGGCCCAGTCTCATTCACTGTCTATGTGATTTTTCACAGGTAGGAATTAATAAGATTTAGACTTATATACTGCCCCCTATGTTTTACAGCATTTCCTGAACTGTTTACAATGTAGAGCAGGGGTCAAACTCACATCATCACGGTGACATATCAGGAACTTCCCCCCTTTCACTAAACTGGATGTGGGTGTAGCCAGTACGTGACACATCTGGCCTGTGGGCTGAGATTTTGACAGCCCTGATGTAGAGCATTATTTGCATATTATCTCCAACAATCTGGGTTCTTATTTTACAGACTTAGGAAGGATGGAAGGCTGAGTCAATCTTGACCTGGTCAAGATCAAACTCCAGGCAGTGGACAGGGTTTGCCTGCAATATTGCACTTCAACCACTGCACCACTAGTGAGCCTCATAAAGACTGTAAAGAGCTAACAAAATTCAAAATAGAATGAGCAATCGATGTGAAAAGGCTGAGAAAAATCTGGAATGACCAGCATCAGAAACATCAAGAAAACATAACTTGGAGTTCTAATTTTTTTCATGCAGAGGCCTGATGTTCAAACCTTAACATCTCTAGGAAGGGATAACTGCTGTTCAAGAAATACTAAGAATCTTTCCAGTTACTTTGAGAAATTCTTGTTGGAAATGTGAATACTGAACTGGGAATGAAGTAACTTATTGGATGCCTTCAACTTCACTTTTGCACCTTTCTTTCTATCTATTTACACATTAAGCATGTGATGAGCTAAACTAGGGAGGTATTAACTTTTGGTGACTGAGGGCTGCAGTTAATACTGGTGAGACCTGCAAAGTGGTTAGGAGAATGTTTGGGAGAATATCTTGTTTCTTTTAGATCATAGGATGCCTAAGGTGCTAATGGTAGAAAATGTCAGTTTTCATCAGTCTTGGTCATAATGGCATTTTGGGGGGTCTAGAAAGAGGATTTGGAGGCCATAGGTGGTTTGAGTCTGTGCAGACACAACTTCAGGGTTACGAAGATCTAACAATCAAGTTCAGTGGAGGTACTAATACCACTCTATAAAGTCTTAGTAAAACCACACCAAGAATACTGCATCCAGTTTTGATCACCACACTATAAAAAAGTTGTTGAGACTCTAGAAAAAGTACAGAGAGGAGCAACTTGGATGATTAGGGGACTGGAGGCTAAAACATATGAAGAACGGTTACAGGAACTGGACATGGCTCGTCTAGTGAAGAGAAGGACCAGGGGAGACATGATAGCAGTCTTACAGTTTTTGAGGGGCTGCCACAGAGAGAAAGGGGGGGGGGGATCAAGCTATTTTCCAAAGCACCTGAAGGCCAGACAAGGAATAATGGATGGAAACTGAACAAGGAGAGATTCAACCTAGAAATAAGAAGAAATTTTCTGACAGTGAAAACAATCAACCAATGGAACAGAAGTTGCCTTCAGAAGTTGTGGGAGCTTCATCACTTGAGACTTTCAAGAAGAGATTGGACTGTCATTTGTCAGAAATGGTGTAGGGTCTCCTGCTTGGGCAGGGGGTTGGACTAGATGACCTACAAGGTCCCTTCCAACTCTGTTAAGCTGTTATATTAACTCATCTCCATTTCTCTGATCCCTTTGCATATGATTAAGGTAGAAAGTAAAGCCAGTAATATTTGTAAACGTAACTTCACGTAAATGGACCTCTCTGTATCATACTGCTTTGGCACACTGAATTTGAAAAGAACTCTATCGATAGATAGATAGATAGATAGATAGATAGATAGATAGATAGATAGATAGATAGATAGATAGACAGACAGATAGATATAGAGATATAGATATAGATAGCTAGATATAGATAGCTAGATATAGATAGCTAGATATAGATAGATAGATATAGATGATATAGATATATAGATAGATCTAGAACTAGATCTAGATATAGACACACACATACATACAGTTAGTTAGAAAAAAAGATGGAGTGGAAATTGTATGTGTTGTCTTTCTCTTCAGCCTTTCCTCTTAAAGGGCAGAAACATAAAATCAACGTTTTATATTGCTAATACCTAACTCAAATATTTCTGTATACCCCTGGATTTTTCTGTCTTGCATTAATAATAAATTGAACGAGTTAAAGGTCAGGAAGGGTACGGTTGTATGTAGAAGGTATTTCAGCAATTCTATCACCTTAGAACATTCTGCATTCCAAGCAAGGAGACATATTGAGAATTGCAGTGAAGCTGTGAATGAAGAAAAGCTGTTCTAATATGCAGTATTCTCCCGATAACACAGAAAGAAATTAAATAATGTTCTTTTTTTCCCATTGTGGCCTTGGCTATAAAAACTGCACGGCCATTTTTGGTCAGTTTCCAGCGATGGGTAAAAAATTGTGTGAATCTAAAATTTGACTAAGATGAGAACAGATCCCTCATAGTAAATTAAGCCCAATGAACCCCTTGATAAGTGACCAAGTTGAGATGCAAATTCTGTGCTCACAATATAATCCTTGTAAGGTACATGCCAGTTACAAAATGCATTTTGTGCCTAGGAATTTTTTCGTCCCGGAAGAGGGAGACAACAGGAATCTAGATAGTAATAAAACTTGGGTGAAACAGTGCATCAATGATATTTGAGCAAAGGTACCTCAAATGTGCTAATTTACAGAATGTTTCCAAAATCTGGCAAATATGCATCCCGGGGGATGAAAAACTGGGAAAGTGATGGCTGCTGCAGAGATACTGGTTGCTACTCTGCTACTGCTATAGTCACATGAACTTCATTTTCCAGATTTTGTGACATGTCTGTGGAGAGTCTCAGTCATTCAGGTCATGGTTGTCCCAAAAGTGCTTTTTTTCAAGAGCAAACTGGACCTTTTTGTTTTTCTTTGAAGATGTTTCACTTTTCATCCAAGAAGCTTCTTCAGCTCTGACTGGATGGTGGGAAATGGAAGGATTTATACTCCTTGCAGATGATCGGTCATTTGTATTCTTTTGGAGAGTTGTGTTCACAGTTCTTTCAACACTTCCAAGAAAGCTACACCCATTTGCACTACTCTGATAACTCTGGTAACTCTGATGACAAAGATAAACCTCCAGGTGGCCTCAACAACTCTCTAAAAGAATGCAAATCATCAGCTGTCTGCAAGGAGTATAAATCCTACCATTCCCCACCATCCAGTCCGAGTTGAAGAAGCTTCTTGGATGAGAAGTGAAATGTCTTCAAACAAAAACAAGAAAGTCTAGTTGTCTTTTGACACAATTTCCCAGACTCATAACGCCTTGCTCCCTCTTCCACCCATTAGCAATTTACTTGCCTGCTGGAAAAAGAAAGAGAGGGAGGAAAAGGGAGGAAGGAAATGTCCCATTATCTCCCCAACCCAAAACTCTCCCACATGCATTTCCCAACTCATGCAGCACCTCTTTGGCACCCCAACAGACCCTTCTCAACCTTCTTGTGAACTTCCAAGCACCTCCAGGAAGCAACACACACTATTCCTTACCAGTGCAGCCCCTTCTCATGTACCTGCAGCCCCCAAGCATTCATCTTGACCCCTGCACACACTACCCAACCCAACCTACACAACCTTTCTTGCATATCCCTGGGCACCTTTCTTTACTATATACCTTGGTGATAGGAAATGATAGGAGCTATATACTTAGATAAGGAAAACAAGTTTTTCGAAAGATCCACTTGTCTGTCAACTTGGAAGCCATTTTTCTTTGAGGCTTCTGGACTGCCACATTCAGTGCCTGGCAATTTGGGAGGGGGATTCCAAGGAGTGGGGGGAGATGAGCCACAACAACATTCTTTTCTTAGAAAGTCAAGGACATGTTACGCTGCACCTGGAGGGGAGTGGCTGGGGGAAGTCTCCAGTTGGAACTAAGTCACATTTGGACCATGTGATGGATGAAGGGGTGCAGGAGTTGGATTTCGGGTTTTCTTTAGGCTAAGGAAAACCCGGAACTCTCAGATTCTGGTTTTCCCCAGATGTGCCAAAATGACATCTCTAATAAAATGGATCTTTGAGAGGATGATTTTCTTGGGAGGTCGTTACTTGGAATGCTGACATTGTCTATAACTATATCTGTATTTATTTAAAAACCACACTCAAGCTTTCCGTTCCCCAGCAGGCTGCAGGCGAGTGTTTTTCCAATGGTTTTGTATGATCTGCTTGTCCCCTGCCTTTTATGTCCATCCAAAAAGTAGCAGAACATCTGGCTTTAAAGGACCCTCAGTGGCATCTTCTGCTTCAAAGTGTCGAATAAAAGCAGCCAGCCAACCAACCTGCCTACAACAAAATAAATAAATCAGTCCCAAGCTTGAACTTCAAAAAGAAAATGGTACTTGGTACCCAACCACCATCCCAGTAGGGATGGATTCCACCCAGACAGTTATAATAGCTAAAAAGGTAAAAACTCCAGGGTATCACGTCCCTTCCCTTGCCCTGTATAGTTTAATAAACAGCAGGTATGGAGGTGTTGATCATTAAGGAAAGGTTAAAATGTTCTTGCTGTGCATAAAAGGAAGCAACAACTGTTAAGGATATACCACTTCAACAGGGAGATCCTGCACTGGCTAAGTTCCTACTGGGAATATATTAGGAAGGAGAAAGAAGAAGAAGGAATTCTTTTCAGTGAATGCAAAATACCAAGCAGAAACCAGTTGGAACAAAACCAGAACAATACTGGTTTTGCTTTTGAATTATTGTTCTGCCCTGAAAGACAGAGAGTTTGAAAAGAGAGTCCTCGACTTATGACCACAATTGAGTCCCACGTTTTTGTTGCTAAACAGAACATTTGCTCAGTGAACATTGCCCCATTTTACAACCTTTTGTGTCTCAGCTGTTAAGTGAATCACTGCAGTTAGTAACACGATGATTAAGTGAATCTGGCTTCCCAGAAACAAGAACAATTCACGCCTTTTTCACCTGTATTTTTTTTCCAGTCTGTTTCATTGTGATCCATATCACTCTATTAATTGTATGGAAAAAAAAAATCTTCCCATACAAGATTTTGTATTTCAATTCATACTGAAGCCCACCTTTTACAACATTTTTATCCTGAAATATACATACTTTTGGGTGTCTGGGCACTTTGCAAAAAGACTCCTGCATAAATGTGTATATGGAATATACATATGGAATGAAACCAGGATGCCAAAGAGCATGGTGGCTGGACACCATCAAAGCTGACACCGGCCAGAGCATAGAACCACTCAAAGAAGTAGAGCATGATCGAAAGATGTGGAGAGACCTGGACCATTGAATAACCACAAATTGGACATGACTAAATAAATAAGATCATCATCATCATCGTCATCATCATCATCATCATCGCTTAGCCATGGAAATTCTGGTTCCAATTGTGTTTGTAAGTTGAGTACTATCTGCATTTTAAGTACAGGAAAGAGCAGAACCATTACAATAGACTGTTGGGGCCCATCCCCTGCCAGCAGAGCAAGCTGCAGAGTCAGACGAGGAAGAGGTGGAGGGAGAGCCTGGGTCAGCTTCAGAGCCCTTAGAAGGCTCTGATAAAGAAACAGCATCAGAGACAGAGGGAGAGCTGGGGCTTTCCATCCTCCCCCAGGTGGAGAGGCAGCTGTCTTCAGGGCTTGAGATGAGTGAGGGG
The DNA here is from genome assembly GCA_004320025.1 of Laticauda laticaudata. Lineage (NCBI taxonomy): Eukaryota > Metazoa > Chordata > Lepidosauria > Squamata > Elapidae > Laticauda > Laticauda laticaudata. Next base: position 6,235 of record BHFT01056565.1, read on the forward strand.
GAGGAACAGATGGAGCCCATCCCAGATGAGTGTATGCGTAGAGAGGAGAGGAGAGCAAAGGAAAGCAATAAGCCGGCTCTCAAGGAAAAGCAGACATGGACGCAAGCCAGGACCTCCCTGGCTGGGAAATAAATAGTAGGAGTTTGGGAGTGGCTGGTTGTCACAGGCAACCATTTGTTTTCTAGTGTACATCAAACAATTTGGATTCCTTGGCCCGGTCTGTTGGGATTAATTATGTTCGATTTTTAGGTTATCCACATAAATAAATGACTATTCCTACCCTGTTTGAAAAGGAGTTTGTTTTTACTCATGAGTAATCAGCTTATCATTAATTGCTAAGGCTGGGTCACAACAAGGCATAACCTAACAAGGAGTCCAAGAAGCCTGCAAAGGTCAGAGGAACTGAGTGGCCCAGTTGGATTAATAGAGTTATACCAGCTTTGCTCCTTGTAAGTGGGGAACCTCCTTTGTTTAAATAGCAGAGGAAAAAAACTAAACACCCAAATAATTGCATGTGCAGAAATAGAGAACTGCTCTGTCTGGATTAGTCAGAGGCAAAAAAAGCATAACAACAGGCAGATCACATTCGACTTGAGCGTGAAAGTAGAATAATTAGTAAATCTTTAATATGCAAATAGGGAGTACAGTCAGCCACCTGTAGACCAGTATCACTGCGTGTTAAGTGTTAATACAATGAAGACATTCTATTTCACTTAAAACCTCTTGAGATCAGCCCACACTCCTACTAACGGAGGAGTAATAATCCTGGATAAAACTCTGAAGGACGATGAAGCCTAAGTATGATAAAAAGTGAAAGTAAATATTCTTAAAATACAAAGAGGGCTAAGGAGCTCATACCGCAGCTTGAAACCTTTTCCCCTAGAGAATCTTCTCAATGGTATGGTGAAGATTAATTAATCTTTGTAAACCATCCTATGTTCCCAAATAAGAACTAGTGCAGGGATGAAAACATTATTAAAGACTGACTAAATATGCAAAGGGACAGGAAACTTATATTGGTTTCAACATAGGGAATTAGGGCACAAAACTCTATCATGTAGACATTACAACACACAATCTATGCCTACAGGTGGTCCTTACCTTATGACTGTAATTGCAATCATGGCTGCAGGTTGTGACAGTCATTAAGATAATAGATAACAGATAATCAGAGTTGGAAGCAGGGGTGGGTATCGACTGGTTTTGTCCACCTCTGTAGAATCGGTAGCTCTGAAGAGCAGCAGACATAAAACCGGTTCTATGTCTGGTGATGTTTTTGCCCACCCCAGCTCTTACCTGATCTTTATTTCCTGATTTTGCAACTTCAGCTGCAGAATGAGCCACAGCTGCAGTTAAAAAAAAACAAGAAAAGAGGCCTGTTTCAAAGGCTGCTTCTTGGCAGCAGTGGTGGCAGCATCGTGCTAATGAGGATTGACAGGCACTCGGCTCACTGAACTGGTTGTTAGCCCTGTCATGTCCCACCCCTGGTTGGAAGGGACCTTGTAGGTTATCTAGTCCAACCCCCGGCCCAAGCAGGAAACCCTACACCATTTCTGACAGATGGCAGTCCAGTCTCTTTTTGAAGGTCTCAAGTGATGGCACTCTCACAATTTCCAAGGACAAGCTGTTCCATTGGTTGATTGTTCTCACTGTCAGAAAGTTTCTCCTTATTTTCAGGTTAAATTTCTCCTTGTACAGTTTCCATTCATTATTCCTTGTCTGGCCTCCGAGTGTCTTGGAAAATAGCTTGACCCCCCCCTTCTCTCTATGGCAGCCCCTCAAATATTGGAAGACTGCTATCATGTGTCTCCTGGTCCTTCTCTTCCCCAGACTAGCCATGCCCAGTTCCTGTAACCGTTCTTCATATGTTTTAGTCTCCAGTCCCTTAATCACCCTGGTTGCTCTTCTCTGCAGTTTTTCTAGAGTCTCAACATCTTTTTTGTTTTTGGCAACCAAAATTGGATGCAGTACTCTAGATGTGGTCTTACTAAGGCTTTATAGAGTGGTATTAGTACCTCCTTTGATCTTGATTAAGTGGATCACCACAGGATTGTGCCCAACTTTATGACTTTTGGCTTTAAGCGAACATGGGTGTCATACAGCAAGCGTAAGGCATGAAGTAAATATTATAGTTGTGAAGTGAACCCATTGTTTACTATGGAGTATATTCTGGTAGAAGTCAGAAGTAAACAGTGGTTCCAGGCAAATATGATCATGTGACCATGGGACACTGCAAATGTCTGTAGATGAGGGATGGTTGTCAAACTCCAAAATACAATCATGTGATTGTGGAGATGGCCTACTTTGGAACTGATCATAAGCATCTTTTTTGGAATCCATCACAAATCTGAAAGGTTGCTAAGTGATCCATCATAAGGATGAGGAACATCATGAGGATGACCTGCACAAAGCCATGGAACTCCCTGTGTCCATTCTGTGGAAGTGAAAGTTAGATTTTGAAGAAGCAGGGGAGGAAGGGTATGGATGCCTTTGAACTTTGGTGTTGCAGAATATTCCTGAGGCTATTGTGGACAGCCAAGGAAACAAACTGATGGATCATTGAACAAATTAACCAGGAGTTGTCACTTGAGGCACAAAAGGCCTCAGGTTCAAATTACCTTAATTTGGACTCATCATGTCCAAACCCAGCTCTCTGGAGAAGGTTGTAATGCTGGGGAAGGTGAAGAAAGAAAGAAGGAAGTAAGTAAGGAAAGAAGGAAGGAAGACAAGAAGAAAGAGAAGAAGAGGACAATTAGTAGCAAGGGAAATGGACTCAACCACAATGGCAATGGCTGCACCAGTAGATGAACTGAAAGACCACATTAGACATAGATTGTTATGGAGAAAATCTATCTCTACAGTTGATAGGTGTTGAAAAGGACTTGACATAAACAGCCCTGCCAACTCTCACGGTTCTGCTGTGAGTCTCACGATTTTTTGTCATTTCTCACGGTCTCACGACAAGGCTCCTCAATCTCACGCCGAATTTAAAACGCTTTTTTTTTTTTCAAATTTGGGGGTCGGCTTATATGCGAGTATATACGGTAATCGTTTTTCTTCATGTCTGTCCGTCATTTTGAAAGGGGAGTAGGCCCTGGGAACGAGGCTAGTTTCCCAGTAGTCTTTGTAAGTTCAGCGCAGGAAAGCGATCGCAATCGTATAAACATGGCGAAAAGAGGTGGTGATTTTTCAATAGAAGAAAGAAAGCTGCATCTTCTTACAACAGGGAACACAAATAAAACATTTAAATAAACTGTTAATGTCTTTCCTCGATGGAAAAGGGGTTTGTTTAATCTTGATCGGGAAAAAAATAGAATCTCACTATTTTTTATAGAATCTCCAGATTTTTTTTCATGGGTCTCCAGATTTTCCTTTATCAGGGGTTGGCAGGTCTGCATAAACAACTAATCCTAGCAGACAGTGGTGGGCTCACATCGATTGACTGGCATTGCTGTAAATTTGGATGTGGGTTACATAGTAACATATATGATTGCAATCACTGTGTAAATTCGGACATAAAGCACATGAAGGGCTTGATGGGCTAGCCAGCTACAGAGTAATGCACTGAAATTCTGTGCTACAAGCAAGATGAAGATGCAAACAAATCACCTCACATCAATGTTTACTTACAAATCATTCCAAATCAGTAAACAGAGAGGCATAGTTCTAGGATAAACATGGTCAAAGATCTATAAGTCTCCTTTGGTCATGAAATAATAGCATCATGGATGCAATGAACATGGTTTTGGACAAATTCTGAGATAACGGAGGACAGGTGGGCCTGGTGTAATATTGTCCATGGGGCCATGAAGAGTCAGACACAACTTAACAACTGAACAGCAACACAGGAATTGTGCATCTCAGTTCAAGCTCCCATCGCCTTATAGAAATCTGACAACTTGTTTAAAAAATCTATTTTTAACTGAGGAAATATTGCTCTATAATCACCCTCAATTCTTTCCCCATCACTGAGCTACATCACCCCATTTCTTCAAAATGGAGAGAGTGATGGAGATCCACAAGCACACACGTACACAAGCACACTGCAGAAAGTTAGCTTGTCACAGAGCAGTAAACCCGGTTCCCTCCTCCTGCCCACCTCTTCATAATATCACATCAATTTGCTAAAGTGGTGCCATATGGCACTTGAGTACCAAACCAGAACAAGTTGTTCAGCTTCTCATAATCTGGAAAGCTGCAAAAAGGAAGGGGAAAAAAAAAGAATGCCCTTAAATCTGAGAAGTGGAAGACTCAGGCATGAGCATAACACATTAAAAGTACAATTTGCTGTCTTTTTCTTTTTTTCTATTTGGCCTGATCCCATCTCCAAGGCAATGGTGACATCAATGGTGAGGTGTGAGCAATGGTGAATGCAGCCTGGATGTGTTGGCGAGAACTCACTGGTGTTTTACGTGACAGACAAATGCCAACCCATCTTAATTCTAAGATTTACAAGACAACCATCTGCCCTGGTATACTGTATGGCACTGAATTCTGGGCAGCAATAACAGGGACTGAAAGCTATCTCTGTGCCAGGGTAATGTGAATGCTCCGTTGGATATTGGGCATCTCCCTTCTTGACCACATCACAAATGACACCATTCAACAACATTTTGGTGTGGCGCCAATTATAGTGAAAATGAGAGAAGGCCGACTCCACTGGTGTGGACATGTCTGGAGAGCAGCACCTTCCACCATGGCCAAGACTGCCTACCAATTAGAAGTCAATGACCAACGACTTTGCAGGCGTCCAAAACGTCCAAAAGATGGCAAGACACCATCAACAAAGACATGGAAGCCGTGGGCCTGTGCCCTGGAGACACAGCCTGACCATGCAGAGTGGTATTCAATGATCCAAAAGGCCCTCCCAGAGGCCCAGGGGAGGCCTCTGGACCTTTGGGAGGGCAAAAATGGCCTCCCCTGGGCTCTGGAGGCCCACCAGAAGCTGGAAAAAGTAAGTTCCAGTAGGTCCCGCCCACCATGGCCCCGCCCACCCAGCAACCGGGCAGCGAATTGGTTGCTGGGATTTTTGAATCCTGCCCCTAGTGTTAGCTTACCCCAAGTTCATCAAAATAACCATTACAAAACGAAAGTTGCATTTTCCTGTCTCATTTGAAGAATTTTGCCATTCTAATATTAGTCTGAAGGGGAAAAAAACCTTTATTTTGCTGACAATAAGATTGGGTTAGATTCCCATTGGAACCAATGGATGTTTTCCTACATTTTTTGTAGACAGCAAACATTTTATTATTTTTTAAAGACAGTTGGGAAGAGTGCTTTGTGAAAAAATGAAGGCAATTATGTTTTTTTTTCCCACCTCTAATTTCTTGAGGTGAAGGAGGAAACTCGAAAACTAGCAGACATATGGAGACTGCTTAAAAATAAATATTAAATCAACTAAACGGATCAACTGTTGTTTTCTGTGATGAAACAGGACAGACAGACACTGTGCTCATTAGCTGTGGGCAGAAAGGAGGCACTTTGTCACATTTCTGTCATATGTTTTCATTCAAGGGAGATTTAAAAATAAATACCTGGATGTTGAAAAGACTGATAGTTAGAGTGGATTAGAATTTTCTCTGTTCTTCATATATTTATTTATTTTGATTTATTTTGATTTGTCAATCTCTTACAAGATAATAAGTATAAGTATATACATAGTTATGAATACATGAAATGGGTACATATAAGAAAAACAAAAGAAACAATAGGAGAGGGATGGTAGGCACGTTGGTGCGCTTATGCATGCCAATTTAGAGATCCAATTTATAATTAATATGAATAGAGAGCCAATTTAGCCTAGTGGTTAGGACACTAGGCTGTAAACCAGGAGATCATGAGTTTGAGTTCAGCTTTAGGTTTGAAAACTGGTTGTATGACATTGGGCCAACACCAGGAGATGGTGAGTTCTAGTCTCACCTTAGGGGCTAAATGAGTTTGATCAATCACCAAGAGAATGTGAGTCCTAGTCTCGCCTGATGCATGAAAACTGGCTGTGTTACTTGGGCCAATCACCAGGATGTAGTAAGTTCTAATCCTGCCTTAGGCACAGCATGCCTCATCTTCCAGCACAGATGGGGTGGGCCAATTCTAGTGGGATGAAATAGTCCCTTAGGTAACCTGGACCCATCATATGAAGCATAGAGCAGTGTAGCATTTATATTTGGTTTGGACTTAGAGTTGTAGCTTCTGGCTTGTTGGGTGAAGATATCCAAAGCTATCAGATGATTCTGAAAAGAGATGGTAATAAGATCTCATGGGATCTGGAGAATGAAGTGTAGGGTCCAGGGCAGGAGACTTTACTTGACACTAATTCCACCCACTTCTGGACTTACTTCCGTCAGTTTTCAAGGGTTATTGTTCCTGGGTGAAGAAACAATCTGCAACTTCTGGAAAGAGTTCAGTTTGGTTTTCTGAATTAGGATAGGCTAGCAGGTGTTTGCTGTGTGTGTGTCTTCTTGAACAGAAGAGACCAGTGGGGGAATTCAATTTTTTTTTAACTACCGGCTTTATGAGAATGTGCTTCTGGCACAGCACTGAAAAACTGCCCATTTTAAGCTTAAAAACTGACCTTTTATGTCAGTGCTGGTGAATAAAATAGCTGAGGTGCGAATCAGCTAAAGCCCATGTCCCACTGCACCAACGGATGCAAAGAGAATGCAAAACGGACAAAAAAGCTTGCAATCCGTTGGAAAACGCGATGCATCCGTTGTGTACTTACTGCATACGTGTTTCATATGCTCTATCCATCGAGCATCTGTCCACTGAGATTTCATCCGCGCAAGAAGCTTTGAGCTGCACAAAACATTTGAGCGGATGAACTTCCTGCCGTTGTCATCTGTTAAACATCCACTGTATCCTCTCGGCATCCTCTGGACATCCTCGCAACTCACATTGAAAACAAGAAGAGGGAGGAAGCAAAAGGTACGCAGAACGTCCACACAGCATAAGTAGCACGAAATAGAAAGGATGTAAGTGGATGCCTCTCATATATAAAGCATTAAAAATGGACAAAACGTTTGTATATGGATGTATCTTGGATATTTGGATGTCTGGAGTATTCCTAGAGTATGTGGAAAGACACCTAGCAGAAAACCGATATTTCCTATAAAAAGGGCGGAGGAAATAATCTGGATCTCAGTATGAGTCCAGCAGCCGTGGTGTACAGACCTCTTCACCCTTGGTCTTGCACTTCCACATCATCATTGATCTCTACCATGGATCATAACACAGTCCTTAAGGTAGCTGCGATCATTCAACCCAGAACCAAGCCCTGTTCAGACTGTTTCATCACCTTTTCTATGCAAGGAGAAGAGGAGACGTTCAAGAGCTGTATGGGTCTGACGATGGATGGGAAGAATATTGGAGTTTGGACTGTATGACAAGCTGATGGTGGAGCTGAGGAATGAAGACCCTCGTGCATTCCAGCACTTCATGAGGATGCCACCAGCCATGTTTGATGAAATTGTAGAGCGTCTGAGACCCAGGTTGACCAAGCCAAGCACCAACTTCCATCCCAACCTGGACCCTGGACTGAAGGTGGGCACTGACTCTGCAGCACCTGGCCACTGGAACCACAAACAGAAACATGCAGTATGCATGGAGTGTGCCACACAACACCATCAGCATTGTGGTCAGAGAAGTGTGCAGCCATCATAAGAGAATACGTGGAGGAGCTCCTCCAGTGCCCACCACTGAAGAAGGCTGGAGGAAGTAGAGCAGAACAGTGTATCAGAGGTGTAACTTTCCCCACACCGTTGAGCCATAGATGGGAAGCACGTGGCCTCAAGCTCCCACCCAACTCGGGGTCCACTTATTTCAACTCCAAGGCTTCTTCAGGCATCGTCCTCTTCGCCATGGTTGATGCTGACTACAAGTTCATGTACATCGATGCTTCAGGCAATCGGGTCAGCTTCAGATTGCCAGTATACACGCCTCACCTCAAGGATGGGCTGGAACGCAACCTCATAATGGTTTTCCAGATCCGGATCCCCTACCCAATGACACACATCTGTGCCTTACTTCATATTGTGATGACGCCTCTCCCTCAGAACCTACCTCATGAAGCCGTACACTTCAAGATACCTCACCCATGAGAGAGGATCTCAACTACAGCTGTCCAGGGCAAGACGGGTGGTGGAGAACACCTTTTGGCATCCTGGCCAACAGGTTCCAATACTTCTCACCCCATGCAGCATGAGGCACATACTGTGAGGAGCATCGTGGAAGCTTGCTGCATCCTGCACAATCTCATGCGCACCCGCTACCCAGGTTTGCAGAACAGACTTGGGACCCATCACAGGGATGGGACATGGAGCCTGTGTGAATGGAGCAAAGACAAAACCTGATAGACACTGTGGATGGTACTAGGCCCCAACCAGAGCTTCCAGTGAAGGGAAGAAGCAGCGCATTCCCTGAAACACTGGTGGCAACTCCCCCGCTGGAGCAGTGGAGTGGCAAAGACAGGGATGATAGATGGTTAATGGATGCTTCCTGAGCCTGTCTCATAACACTGATGAGATGTGCATGTATGTTGGAGTGGTCCTTCATGAATTGGGCATTAAAAAAGAGCTTTGTTTATTTTGAAATGTGTTGATCAATGAATAAATTGTTATTGATAAAAACAGGGCCATATGTGTGGTAGCTGGGAAGGTGGAACTATACAGTCAGTCCCATGATGCTTGCACTGGAGGTTTATCTATCCCACAGCTATCCTTACCATTCCCACACTATCCTTTAACCCATTCCCAACAATTGATCCTTACCTATCCCACAGCTATCCTTACCTATCCACAGCTTATCCTTACCTATCCCCATATTCTCCACACACTATCCTTACCCATCCCACAAAGATGCAAAGGCTTAACCATTTTTTCAAAGTTTTCACCAACACTTCATTAAGTAAATATAATGAACCAAGTGTGGTGAAGCAAAGATAACCTTTTATTAATAACTGTCTTAAGTAACTGTATGACTTTATTAAAAAGGCAAAATGAACCAAGTAAGTGTCTTTAAGCAAAAGATAAAGTGGACAGGCTAACAGCTCAAGTCTTCTTGGCACTATTCTAGTCACTCTGAGGCATGTCCATGGTCTCAGCTGTCAAAACGGGCAGGGACTGTGGAGGTGGCTGTGGCTGGAATGCTGTCTGAGGCGCCATTGGGGTGCTTGGCCCTGAAGTACAGACAGGGGTAATGGTGTTGTTCAGGAAGCTCTCAGAGAGCTGACTCAGTCCCGTGAGGTTGAGAGGCCCTTCATCAAGGACCTGGGATGTCAGGCCAAGACTGATGACAGATTGTCCATTGAGCGCGGCTGGCTGTGGGGTGGAGGAAGGAGGAGTGTAGTGGAGCTGGTCTGGTCTGGCAGCTTGGCGAGGTGAGGTGATCCTGTGGGCGTGCCAATGGAACCTGGGTCTGGGACTGGGAAGGGGCTGCCTCTGGTGGGAAGTCCTGGTTAGTCGTAGCCCTTGAGGTGAGGGGTGTTGAAAGCCATGGAAGGACTGTGACATCACCGTGGGTGGAGGAGCCAGACCTATAGACTGGGTAGGAGCAGGTTCAGCTGGGCCGGAGGGTTGTGCAAGAAGTGCTGTTATCTTCTGCTTCATCACCTGGTACTGGGCCTCGGGCAGGTCCATAGGGTCTGGCTCACGAGGTGATGAAGGGCTTCTGGTTCGCGGATGATATGTCGCTTGTGGACCAGCTGAGAGAGAAGATCTGTGCTGGTTTTGATGTGTCCCTGATCTCCACAGGAACAGTGTGGCTCTGGCCCTCCAGTCTGTCTCTCTGCCTGCTTTCTGTGGAGGTGGAGCTGGGGGTGGATGTGGGTTGGTCCCTCTGGTGTGCTGCCGCTTCTTCCTCCTTTGTGAAGCGGGGATCCTCCCACGTCCTCTGGCATGGGGAGTGCAGCTGTCGGGGGGTGTCTGCCATGGGGCCATCCGAAGACACCTGGCCCTGGACACCGGTAGCTGGCTCCCTGGCTGGAGGAGGACTGCTGTCTGTGGGCTGTCTGAGGAGAGAGGGTCTCAGAGGGGCTGCTCCTTGGTGTGCGGACCTCACCCTCCAGGAAGCTGCACTTGGCCATGATGTACATCTCCCAGTCAATGAGCTTGACAGTGGCCTGGCCGGATTTGTTGAGGTGTTGGCTTGCCATACAGGTGTGCATGTGTTCCACCATCCCAGGAGTAAGGTCTGAAGTGTAGCCCAGGCTCTCTGCCTTGTTCTCTCCAAGCTGCCTGCTTCTCTTGGTGTCACGAAAGAGTCTGGTGGCCCCTTCTCCACAGTACACGTTCTCGCTCAGCCATTCCAGCACCTCCTCTCTCATGGTCCTCGGAATGGTGTACTGTTCCTCTCTCCCTCTCTCCCTTCGCCTTGCCTCTTCCTCCTCTGGCAGGGGCTTGAGCAGCCAGGGGCTTTCAGGGACTTGAGCAGCAGGGCTTTGAGGGCCTTGGGGCTGGTCCACCACAAGCAGTTGCAGCAGCAGCAGCAGCAACAAGAGAAGCACCAGCAGCACCAACCAAGCAGCACCACCACCAGCAGCAGGAAGCCACCAGCAGCTTCAGAAGTGCGAGTGCCAGGGGGTGGGATTGGTTTCTGTCCTTCTTGCCAGGACTGGCAGGAGTTAGGCCACAGGCTTTCTCTCTCTTCCTTGACTGGACGAAACCATGATGTTATTTTGAGATGATTTGAAGATGTCTGTGGCAGCACATCTTTCCTCTGAATGCTGACTGCTTGCGAGCTGCATCCTTTTATATCCGCGGCGCTGACGCAATTCATACTCCCCGCATGTGCAGTGAATGCTTTGCATCTGCTATGCATTCGCTATGTATCCACTATGCATCCTATAGGCATCTGTGATGCATCCGCGTCATCCGCTACGCATCCGCTCCTTCTGCTATGTGTCCGCTTCGCAATTCTCCCGCGGAAGCCCTTTGGATGTGTCATCCGCTTCCATCCGCTGTCATCCTCTTGGCTTCCTACGAACATCCGCTGAACATCCTTGCTACGTACTACCCCCGTCCGTTCCTTTCCATTCTTTTCCGTTCTGTTTATGCAAATTTGGGGCACTTTTGGGAGTGGATGACAACGGATGCAACCACCCCTGACATTTTGCTCGTCCGCTGTGTCCTTTTTGCATATGTTTTGCATCCGTCGGCCAGTGGGACCTAGCCTTAAGCTAAAAAGGAAATTAGGCCAGGAAATGGTGGGGCAGGTGGGCGGGGCCAACTGCTCACTGAAGCTACTGGTTGGGCAGAACCATTGCGAACCAGCAGCAACACACCACTGGAAGAGACCCGCCCATGTTCTGTTTAGTGTCCAAAAAGCTTTTAAAGTGCCTACATACTTGGACCAGGTAGCCTGCTTATAATGAGCAAGGATAACTGTTCCTTGATTTCTCCCCACACTTCTGATAAACTCAGCTTTTCAAAAATAATATCTTCTGTGCTGTTTAAAGGGCTGTCACCAAGAAATCCTAGCATCCAATTTTATGCCTACCAAACAGTATTTCTGGAGAAGTTCGTATGATTTAATGTCTGTCCTTAACCTACTCCTTTGGCATATTTTATGAACTGTGATGCCCCAATTTTCTCTCCAACTTTCTTTCAGCTCAGGAATGTCTTCATTCCCAGCATGTACCAGTAATTTTTTAATGATGGAAAATGGAGAAAAATATCCCTGGCTGCTTCTTTCTTCCTATATGGAAATGATTCAAGAATATTGTTTACATCCCAGAGTTAGGAGCATGCATGAATGGACACAGTGAGTGCAAGATTAATTATATCTGCCTGTTCTTATTTTCTTCTGCTTTTTCTTGCTATGTTTCATCTTTGGGAGGTGGCTGTATGTTTGTGTGTGTGTCAAGCAATACAAATCAATAAAGCCATTTGTGCATTTTGAACACAGGTATTCATCAGGAGGAACAGGACAAATCTGCAACTGGAAGGACTCTTGAAGGACCCAAAAATGTCCCTGCAGATGTGCACTGCTCTCTTTTAGTAAGAGTGAAATCTGTCCATTTTGTCTTCTTTGCAACCGTTTTCCTGATTATGTATTGGATATATTTTCCCTTTCAGTTCAAGTCTTCTCCTTACAAAAATCAGAAGGTTCTTCAGGAACCCGTAGAAGAGCAGGCAGACCTGGGTGGTAGTGGTGGAGCTAAGCGTATCATCAGTTTAGAGTCCTTGCATTCCCACAAACACTCCAAGTACAGCTCCTCCTGAATTCCATTGACCTTTATCTGGTGGCAATTTAGTGGTGAACCTTTTTGCAGTTTTTCACTGAAATGTTTGTCATAGATGCCAAGAAACGTAAACAGCTTCTTTATCCCCTTTTCCAATTGTTTGTGTTCTTCCTTTGCCTGTTCAGATAACTGGTAACCCTAAGCAAAGGTCACAGCTACTTTCTACTGTCAATAATAACCATAACCCCCCCCCCCCCAAATNCCCCCCCCCGACAAATTCAGTAACTTGTAAGAGAGGATGGAATATAGCCAGAGACAGCCCATAGAAACCTTCCACATCATCCCACAACTGATCAGATGATTTTTTAAAAAAATATTTTATATATTTTATCTTTTTTTATTTGCAAGGACATCAGTTTTCTAATCAATATACCCAAATCAAGGATATATTTCTGTATATTTAGGGCATTTATGCAATCTAATCTCCTTTCCTTTAATACCTTAATATTAAAAAGAAGACTCAATATGAATCTTGCTTCCAGGAAAGTTGACTGCCAAAAATTACAATAACAGAATAACAGAGTTGGAAGGGACACTGGACATTTTCTAACCCAAGCCCCTGCTCAAGAAAGAGACCCTATAGTAGAGGTGTCAAAGTCAAATCGTCATGGTGTGTCATGTGATGTATTGGGACATTTTCCCCATTCGCTAAACTGAATGTGGGCATGTAACACATCTGGCCTATCGGCTGGGAGTTTGACAGCCCTGCCCTGTAGCATTCCAGATAAATGGCTGTCCAGTCTCTTGTCCAAAGCCTCCAGTGTTGGAGCACCCACAACTTCTGAAGGCAAACCGTCCCGCTGGTATATAGTTCTCACCATTAGGAAATTTCTTCTTAGTTCTAGATTGCTTCTCTCCTTGTTTAGTTTTCATCCATTGTTTCTTGTCCTGGTGCTTTGGAAAATAGGTTGATCCCTCTTCTTTGTGGCATCCCCTCAAACATTGGAGTATTGAGGATACATCATGTTGCATACTCCATGAGAATACCCATGGAGTGTTCAAAACATGACATATCCCCAATCATTAAAACAAATAGAACAATCACACCAAATCAATTCTTGCAAAGAGTACTGAAAAATCCACAACACGTTCATTTGGGACATAATCAGAAACATTTCCCTTTCTCAGTTTAAATGAACCAGCATTCCTTTTTAAAAGCACAAATAAACCAAGTGGGTTTTTGAAGCACCACTGAACACACAGTATGTTGAAAAGCAGGTCTGCTAGGCAAAATTTTAGAAGGCTGAGAAATCGGTTTATAAGAAGTCCACATATTTCCTAACTGGTACTTTGGCAAGCGCTCGAGTAGTTAAGCGCTAGAGTTGCAATGTCAGATACCTCTGTGGAAAACAAAATTCTATTCTACCTTGGAGATTTAGCTATAGAGAGCAAAATCCAAGGACCAGACATGGACTTGGAATGCCTATAGACCAGTGCTTCTCAACCTTCTTAATGCCGCAACCCTTTAATACAGTTCCTCATGTTGTGGTGACCCCCAACCATAACATTATTTTCATTGCTACTCCATAACTGTAATGATTTACCATTCTCTGTGTTGTTGTTTTATATACCTGTTACTATCACAAGGGGGCAGTGTTCACATCAACCACAGCAAAATATAAAAAGACCTATCAGCATCCAGAGTAAAAGCATCCAGATTAAGTTTCCATGGTACAGATATTTTTTTTTGCAGTAGTTGATGATTTTACATTTACCCAGTAATTATAACTCATGAAGTGTCATTTTATCTCCAATACTGCTGCTTTCAACACAGTAGCTGCTTTTAACAAAGTAGCTGCTTTCAACACAGCAGCTGCTTTCTACACAGTAGCTGCTCTCTACACATGTGACTGGTCCACATAAGTACATTATGATGCCAACCCTGTCACATACACCTATATTTATACAGGGTGTCTGTAATGGGGTTGGCGTAATGATGTCATCACACCAGGTACTTGTATGTGGACATGTGGGCAGACCCACCTGGACACGGATAGAGGAGCAGTGTCTCGGTTTCTAAGACCATCGAAAATATGTGTTTTCTGATGGTCTTTGGTGACCCCTGTGAAAGGGTTGTTCAACCCCCAAAGGGGCCACGACCCACAGGTTGAGAACTGTTGCTATAGACTTAGATGATCAATAGGAACCAAGCTAATCAATCCCATTGTCACCACTATTACAAAGGTATTGTAGATAGATAGTCCATACTCCAACATTTGTGTTGAGTGAAGAGAAAAACCACCACCTTAAGAGAGAAGAACAATTTAAGAAGATTTCAGGCTATCTTCAGACCATGATGGGGATGTCACAGAGGTGACATCAAGAGAACACATCCTTTGGAAACAATTTTCTGGGTATTTTTGTCCTACAATAAGCTGGATGTGAGCATCAGCCCTAAGAGAGTTGCTATATGCTTCATTCCAGAGGTCTCCAAATTTGGCAACTTTAAGATTTGTGGCTAGGAAATTCTGGGAGTTGAAGTCCATAAGTCTTAAAGTTGCCAAATTTGGAGATCCCTGCTTTATTCCATTTCACTATTCTCTGACATTCACAAATTGTGAGGATTTTTCCTTTTGGAAAACATTTATGAGGCTGTATGGAAGTCTAAATCACACATATGTGCAATCAAAGATAGGAGATAATGAGGGATGATTTAATAATATGATGGCGTGGCAGAAATTTGACACCCTTCCCTGTTTTTAGATACTCCATTACACCCTTTCCTCTGAGTTCTGATTACATGCAAATGAAAGTTGCATAAAGAAAAGTGCACGGGGACAAGAAGGAACTCTCATTAAGAACATGACCATAAAAATAATGCCAAATCCAAAGATGAGTGTTTATTACAAATACTGTATATGCAAGAAAGATGCTGCATCTTATACTGATATATCCTAAAGCAGAACACCCCCCCTTTCCTTCCTTTCAAATTGTGCATTATCTTTAATCAAATGGGAAATATATTTTCAAAAGTGGCAGGTGAACCATGTTACGTATTTGCAAAAGAAAGTTAATGACTTCAGAAATCTATAATATTGTTAATACATCCCCTAGATGATTTGCAGGGCCTAACATCTGTTTTATATATCCTGAATTGCCATTTTCTTTAATTTAATGTGTCGAAAACTGCGCTATAAACATAATACATGATGTAAAAATATTTGGTGGAATCTAGGCAGTTGTTTTAAACTGTGCATCAATCTTCACGTTCCCCTTCAAACTGGCACCTTCCTGAAAAACAGATGCTACCCAAAAATGCTTTTCTGTCATTATGTTGACTCCATATGGTTTTGTGTGCCTGTGTATGTGTGCATCTACGTGCGTTGATATACATATTTTCACCACTACAAAAGCATTGCCAAGCAATATTTTCCATCAGAGATGGAATACTGTTTCCTTACTTCTAAATTTTTTTACCATTATTTGCTATCAAATGCAAAATAATTATTATAGCCTTGGGAAACATATTTTATTTTCCAATTGCTTGTGTTTTGCTTTACATCTTCATTGTGTTTGTTGTTAGACACTGTTGAATCCAAATACCAGTAACTAAATTGTATTATCATTTGCCTAGGAATCATAATACTTCTGTGAGTCAGTCCCATTTTCCTCCTTTAAAATAGGCAGGAATTTACAAAAAAGAAGTTTGTGAATGGTTTTGTTATAACCGTTTGGAGTAAATTAGGCGAACTTGAATGCTGTCAGTTTGATGGAATGTGCACCTGAAGGAACAGTGGGGGAGCTTTGGCAATACAGATCTTTCCCAGAGGGAGGTTTGGATGAAGAGACTGCACAGTCTGGAGTTGGATAGAGAAGTAGAGAAGATTCTAGGGAAGTTACACCTTAGAATCTCTCAAAATGTATCTAGTAACTTAGAAGGTTATTGCTTTAGTTTGGCAAGATTCCGTCCGTTGGGTACAAACAAATGAAGGATTGAATGTGTTGTGAATTCACTGTCTCATCTCTGGGTTTGGGCCTGACATTCCTCTCTGTGTACTTTCTTGTTTTCATTCGTGTTTCACACCTGCCTATAGAGATAGTCCTTGACTTACAACCATTCATTTAGTGACCGTTCAAAGTTTCAATGGCACTGAAAAAAAGTGTCTTATAACCATTTTTCATGCTTACAAGTGTTGAGCATCTCCATGATCACATGATCAAAATTTGGATGCCTGGCAATTGGTATGTATTTATGATGGTTGCAGTGTCCTGGGTCATGTGTTCACCTTGTATGACCTTCTGACCAGCAAAGTCAATGGGGAAGCTGGACACACTTGATAACAACTGCAATGATTCACTTAACAACTTGGGCAAGAAAGGTCATAAAATGAGGTGAAACTCACTTAACAACAACTCTTGTTGCAATGGAAATGTTGAGCTGTGTGGTTGTAAGTCAAGGGCTACCTGTGTGGAAATGTAAGTGTGGTTGTAAGTCAAAGGCTACCTGGATGTGATTGAGTTTCTTCTACTTCATGACCAACAAATGAACATCAAGGAACTGATTGTTAGCTTTCTTCTCAACTTGGAAACCATACATCAGGAGAGAGAGCCACCTTTGTCTGTAGGATACAGAGAACCATCTCTTTCTGAAGGACCACAGGAATATTTTAAGTGACAAAACCTTTGCCATAATATCATGACACAAACCCTATGATTTATGTACTTCCAAATACTTTGTTACCAAATGAGAAGAGAGGACTCATTGTAAAAGACCCTGACGTTGAGAAAGATGGAAGGCAAAAGGAGAAGGGGATGGCAGAGGATGAGATGGTTAAATACAATCGTTGATGCAAGATAGAGTCATCTATGCAATGAGCATGAATTTGGGCAAACAATGGGAGGCAGTGGAGGACAGGCGGCCTTGATGTGCTATGGACTCTTGGGCGGCAAAGAATTGGAACAACTGAGTGACTGAACAACAACAACAAAAGCATTGTGCTAGATCAGGGTGTCAAACTCAAGGCCTGGGGTCAGATCTGACCGGGCCATGGTACCTCTGCCAACGAAAATGGAGCTTGGGAAGGGTGTGCGTGGCTCTCTCAAACTCCATTTTCAGATTGCAGGAGGCCATCGCTGATGAAAGTGGAGCTTGCGAGGGCTGCGTGCACCCCTCTCGAGCTCCAGGGTTGCAGGAGGCTGCTGCAACCAAAATGGAGCTCGGGAGCCCGTTTTCACTGGCAGAGTGCTCAGGCCCTCACAGCGCACCTGATACGAGTGACATTAAGCTGGCCATGCCCACCTCAGCCCCTCAAGGTCAAACACAAGCCCTCAATGAAATTGAATTTGACACCTCTGTGCTAGATGAACCAAAGCATCAGTAAATATTCATGTCACTAGATGAAATCATCTATTACAATGGCAACTGTAGTGTTTGTAGAAGATAATGCTGCATAGGTGATATCTTGCAATGTTCTGGAGTGGTCACCTTATCCCTGGCAAAGAGAACAAGCAAAGCTCCCACCAATCCAAACCCAATCTCAGCCTCTCTTTTTGGAGAGTCAGGATGAGCGTGTACAGTTATGATAGTTTTGCTTGCCAAAAAAAATTTGCACATCCCTGTCAAAGTTGTTATGGACACATGGCTGTCAGCAAGTGTGAGCAGTCGATCTGTGATTTTTTTTTTCTAATGTTTAGTAAATAGTGTTAGAGAAATGCCTGGCAGCTAGAATGAACCATGAACCAGGCAAAGAAGAAGAGCTTCATAAAAAAATAAAGAAACAAAGGAAAGGGTTTGGGAAAATAAATTACTCTCCTTGCTTTCTGCCAAAAAAAATTAAAGCATGCATGTTCATGTGTGTGTATTACAAAGAGTTATTTGAAAATGTGGGTAGGTGCTTGCTATTCTTGCTTAAGACACGTGCATGCACCATCCTTGTATTCAGTTCTAGGTGTTTAAAAGCTCAATGGCAGATCAGATGAAATAAACACCCACTTTTAAACAACAGAATGCATTGAAAGGTTCTCTTAAAAGAAAGTAATCTAAACTGTTATCTGGATTATTGTCAGACGGTGTTTATTCGAATTCTATGGTCCGTTTTTCCCCACGTAAAAAATATTCAAAAGAAGCATCTGTCAATTGGAGCAAAGTAGCAACAAATACAAAATTGTCACCAATGATATCATCATCTGAGTGCTCATTTTAATCAAAATGCCAGAAGTGGATTAGAGATCCAATTATGGGAGGAAATTCAAACTGATAATCCCTGTATGGCTATCTCAGAATGGCTGGATTCTCAGGAGATGGGGGGTGATGTAGAGCAATAGCAATAGCACTTAAGACTTATATACTGCTTCACAATGCTTTACTAAGTGGTTTACACAATCAGCATATTGCCACCAACAATGTGGCTCCTCCTTTTACCCAGCTTGGAAGTATGGAAGGCTGAGTCAACCTTGAGCCAGGGAGATTTGAACTGCCAAATTGCAAGCAGCTGGCAGTCAGCAGAAGTAACCTGCAGCTCTCTTTTTGGCTGGGACGGCCTCCTGCAACCCTCTGCCAGTGAAAACAGAGCTTGAGAGGGCCACACAAGGTCCTCACAAGCTCTGTTTTTGCTGTTAGAGGCACAGTGGGCCAATCCTTTGCTGTTTCCAGAGCAGCCCCATGGGCCAGATCTAAGTATCCCACAGGCCGGATCTGACCCCCGGTCCTTGAGTTTGACACCCCTGCTTTAAACTCTCTTAAGGTCATCTTAACAAATACTGCAAGAAGGCGGCCCCACCTTGAGTATTGTGTGGGATGATTGTTTGGATTCCTTGGAGGGAAGAAGTGAATATCAGTGGTGTAAGGGATCATCACTGTTTAGATGGGCTGTGTGAGATGAGGAGGGTGAAAATATATCCTCCTTTACAATTTCCAGAATATAGTTTTATGATGCAAATAACCTGCTTTAGTTTGGCTAGATTTTTGTCTAGAGGTGAAGAACAATAAAGGAAACTTGTCACAATGGAATTCCCCAACTTTTATGGGTTGGTAGCCCAGGGGAGGGGGAGAATCAGGTGCCCTTACTCACACATGCACGCAGGTGAACAGGGCCATGAGTGTGCACATGAATGGGGCCATATACACAATGCAAACAGGGCCACGAGCACCCGTGCAACACTCAGGGGATACCAATGCCCATGTGACACCGTGGGGCAAGCANGGGCCATATACACAATGCAAACAGGGCCACGAGCACCCATGCAACACTCAGGGGATACCAATGCCCATGTGACACCGTGGGGCAAGCACGAATGGGATGTGAGCTCATGGCAAAGCTAGCACCTGCATGGTGCCATGACACTAGTGCTAGTAGGGGTGTGTGCACTCATGGCAATGCCAGCACAGAGTAACGCTCGTGGCACTGCTAGAACCAGCACCAGCATGATGCTACCACCCTAATGCAAGTGGGTGTCCTGCAAGCATGTGCACTGAGATATTCATGTGATTCAGTGGCCAACAGGTTGGGGAACCCCATGTCTTTCTTGGGTTTTGGAGCTTGAGAAATATTGGTGTCATACAATAAGAAAGATTCAGACAAACTGGAACAGTTTTATTGACAGGCAATGAGAAGTAAATAGTAATTCTGTTATAGGGAGAATTTGAGGGAAATTGCAATAGCATTTAGACACTGATTCACGGAGCTTTACAACTCTCTCTCTAAGCAATTTACAGAGTCTGAATAATTGCCCCCAACAATCTGGGTCTTCATTTTACCCACCTCGGAAGGATGGAAGGCTGAGTCAACCTTGAGCTTGGTGAGATTTGAACTGCCAAATTGCAGGCAGCCGACAGTCAGCAGAAGTAGCCTGCAGTACTGCACTCTAACCATTGAGCCACCAAGTCTCTTACAATGGAAGAAACAACTAAAACTGGAACAATGATAACACTTGTCAATCATCTGAAGCTCATCCCAGACAACCGGAGATGAAATGGATTTAAATAACAGGAATACTGATTTAAGCCAGCAAAATAATAATGATGGTAAAAGAAATTTGATAGTCCAGTTTCCAAGAAACTTGATGGACTTTTCATTGCTGGATGTCTTCAAGAAGAGGCTGCATTACCATTTAATAGAGATATTTTCTTTTTTTTTGGAAAAAAAAAAAGATGGCATCCTTGCATTGAGTAGTGGGTTGGTATTGACAGCCAAAATGGTCCTTTACTGTACTGCAATTCTATGATGTGAACCATATTTCCTGAAAAGAACTTAAGGGTTTTTTTCCCTCAATTTTCTTTGAAGTAGGTGGATGGTGAGGGGACGAGGGGCATCCTATTTGTAGAAAAGAGAAGCAGACACGAATGAATGGGAGCTCTTGTGGGGGGAAAGGAAAGAAAATGCTTCTGTCTTGCTGCAGGTGAGAACTTGAGAAAAATGAGCATGGGATATTTGCACAGGGAAGACACCAGGAATCCTTTTTCTCTTTTTACTCATCTACCAGTTTTGCTTGGAGAAAACAATCTACCCCCTGGCTCAGGTTTTACTAAAAGTATTAAAAGTCACCACTTGGGCAGAGATGAATCTCTTTTCCTCCTCAGGTTATACTGATGATCTGAGGACTATCCAGTAAAATTTACCATAAGGAAGAACATTAGGCATTTAATTCAGTAAACGTTAATTCCCTTTCCTTTTTTTCATCTTCTCCCTTCTCCCTCCTTGTTTCTTCCTTTCCCTTCCCTTTCCTTCCCTTTCTCCTCTCCTCTCCTCCTCTTCCCTCCCATTCCCTTCCCTTCCTGTCTTTTCTATTCCCTTCCCTTCCAATGGTGGGATTCAAATTTTTTTACTACTGGTTCTGTGGGCATGGCTTGGTGGGCATGGCTTGGTGGGCATGACAGGGGAAGGATACTGTAAAATCCCCATTCCCTCCCCACTCCACTAACCTGCTTTCCAGCTCCATTCTCCTGTGCAGGGCAACAAAAGAAGACCCAGACAATCAGCTGGGACTTGGGAGGCAGAGAATAGATGAGGGCGGGGTCAGTCAGAGGTGGTATTTGCCAGTTCTCTGAACTCTTCAAAATTTCCGCTACCAGTTCTCCAGAACTGGTCAGAACCTGCTGAATACCACCTCTGTTCTCTTCCCTTCCCCCAATTTGGCCCCCAAAGAGAGGATGGATTGTGTGAATCTGCACAATTGTGTCCATATGAGGTTAGATTGTGCATGTTTATGCAAAGAAGGGTTCAATTAATTTTATTAGCAATGCTACTTATTACAGGAAATATTTATTATGGTTAGCAGGTGATAAATTTTTAATCACTACTTATCAATGGAATTGTGGCACATTGCTAACTTAAATATATGTATTTGCAGGGCTGGCTTTAGGCGAAAGTTGAGTAGACACTGGCCCAAGGCGTCAAAACTTAGGGGCATCAATGTCAGCTTCTATCCAAATCATTCCAAAAATACAAAATTTCACACTGACAGGAGGTGACACCATCACTCAACAGCCACTGCGGATAACAGCTCAATAAATTTTATGAACAGAGTCTTATATTGCAAGCAATTTATTATTATTATATTGCTGGTGTGCATACATGTGCAAATGTATTCATTTATTGGGGGATGGGAATTTCAAGATTGGTTTCATCTCTTGTTCATAATCTCAGATCGACATACAGATAGACCTCAACTTACAACAGTTCATTTAGTGACCATTGAAAGCATTGAAAAAAGTGACATGACTATTTTTCACACTTATGTCCATTGCAGCATGCCTAGGGTAATGTGATCAAAATTCAAATGTTTGGCAACTGACTCATGTTTATGACAGTTGCTGTATGCCAGCAAAGTCAATGGGAAAACCAGATTCACTTGATAGCCATATTACTAAATTTAACAACTAAAGTGATTCACTTTTTAGCAACTGTGGCAAGAAAGATCGTAAAATGGGGGAAAACTCATTTAACTCACTTAGCAACAGAAATTATGGGCTCAATAATGGCCATAAGTTGAGGACTCTCTGTAGCTCGTGAACTGGCCAATGTGTTGGATTTCTGAATGCATTTTTATCCTTTTCTTGTTATTGTTTATTCTTCCTTTGGCTGGGCAAAGTGAGATCTGAAATGTCACTCCTTTTATCAGTCCACTATAGAAAATGTCCTCTCACATTACATTAGGGTGTGGTATACTGGCTTGACAGCCATGGATAGAAAGACACTACAGAGGATGGTGAGCACAGCACAAAACATTGTAGGCTGTCTCCTGATACCACTGGATGACCTCACTAGGGCTCGCTGCCTTAGAAGAGCAAGGAAAACCCTTAAGGATGACTCACACCTTGGTCAGCACTTCTTCACTCTCCTACCATCGTGCAGGAGATATAGAAGCATAGCCAGTCGCACCAACAGGCTGAAGAACAGTTTCTACCCATGGGCTGTCAGACTCTTGGATGGAAAATAAACCTCCTGTCAACATAGTATGATAGACTTGTGGGGCCGGCACATGGTGCAATAAGTTCACATGGTGCAATAAGATTGTGTGTGTGTTAGTAGGATTCACTGGATTGGGGAATTTCTTTTTCTTTCTTTCTTTTGTTTTCACTATAATTTGTATGGGGGAGGTGCATGAAGGGAGGCTCAGCCAATCTCATTGTACACATATTGTACTCTGACAATAAAGGTTGATTTGATTTGATTTGACTCCAAGGTTCTTGCAACAATTCCCACATATTCTTTAAAAGGGGCTTGTTTTAGACAACTGTGTAAAAACCAAGAGCAATGAAATGGAATGAAGGTGTCCCATGCAGCAACCCTGCCTGAGTTGCATGTCCTCTGTTAGTTCTCTAGTCCAAGCACTGTCAAAGGAAACCCCTCTGTCCTGTTTAAAAATTCAGCATCTTAAGAGCTGAAGCACTCTGTGATAACCCAAGATGTGGCACAAAAATAACAAAGTCACCAAAGTAGTTAAATTCCCTTTAATGCCTGTAACTTGGCCCCCAATATCCAGTTATCCTTGGCTGGATATCAAACTCTTCCAAAAACAATCTACGAAGGGAAGAAATACAGCCCGAATCCAAAGTAAAGATTATTAGAAATAAACAAACAACAACACAAGCCATACTGAAGTACTTAACATGAAAGGCCAGGATGATAAATTGCAGACTTCCAAAAGATAACGGAGCACCCACAGTTGGGAGGATGCCAAAACCCAGATAAGCCTTGACAAAGATAATGCATGCTTTGCTTCCAGCAACTTTGCCATGCAAAGTTTGCCCTTTTAAACAGTCTTCCCAGCTGCAGCCCATGAAGGGGATCAGGGCCCTTTCCTCTCCCATAAGCCACGTTGTTCCCTTCTCCATTCTTCCCTGCGTGCCCTAGGATGAAGTGGGGATGGTCCTGGGTCTTCCTCTGAATACCCAGCCGGACTGTGCTCTTCCCCCGTTTCTTCCACAGCTACCAGATCCACACTTCCCCTCCCTGTCAGTTGCTCAATCTCCCCCTCACAATTGGACTCCAACAAGGGCATGACGCACTCCATCAATGAGTGAACGACACTGTATTTTTCTACTTAAATTATAGTGATTTTTAAAAAAGGTTTCAGCTATATATAAAACATGTTTAATAATAATTGATGAAAAAAAGTCAACTTCTGGGTGTTTTTTGTGGGTGTGTGTGCGTTTGTTATTTTTGAAAATGCATAAAGAGGGCACCCACCTCAACATTATTGTTGCTGAGACAGTACCCCTTATTTGTCTTTTATATTAAAGATGCTCCTACATTAAGACCTTCAGAAAAAAGTATTTGTAGCTCAGGGATGAATTATGGGGTCCTTGGTGGTCTCTGAACTTGGTGCTTCTCTTGCATGTGTTTCATTACCAAACTAGGTAGCATCATCATCATCTGCAAGAAAACCACCAAGCTCAGAGAGCACCAAGGACTCCACTGAGAACTTCCTTCAAGTGCTCCTCTCCACCATCCATGGTTTCTGTAGGTTCCTCCTTTCTTTTGCTTTGCATTTTGCCGAACATCTTTTAGCCACCTCCCCACTTTTCTTTCTTTCTTCCAGATTCTGACTCTCTAAACTGCATAGAGAGGGCATTAAAGCACTGTGGAGTGATATATAAATCTAAGTGCTATAGCTATTGCTAAAATGCCCCATGGCATTTTACAACACTCTCTACAATGGAGAAGCATTATTTGCATATCTGGGTCTTCATTTTACTGACCTCGGAACAGTGGAAGGATGAGTCAACCTTGAGTCCCATCAGGATCAAACTTCAGACAGTGGCAGAGTTTACCCAAAATATTGCATTCTAACCACTGGGCCGCCAGCTCTCCTGGGACTTAATATGAGGTGTTGGGGGTGCTGGTGACTCAAGGATTATTTTCAATATTTTGTACTCTCCTATTGGTCACTGCTTGATTAAACCAGAGCATGAGGTGTAGAAAATGCTGAGAATTAAGTTGAGTTGGTTTTTGAGGGCTATTGGGTGAAAAAGAATAGCTGTGTGGAAGCACAATCCATTTCCCACTGCAGTGAATTTGATGTGAATGTATAAGCATTCCTGTGCCATTGATTCTCAAGCAGAGAATCACCATTTATGGCAGGTGCTTTGAGCACTCATCCTAACTATCTGCCCACACACATCACTGCAGCAATTGAAGGACTAAATTAAATCTCTGAAGATTAAATTAATGATGGAAATCTAAATTATTAATATATTCTAATTGAATATTCTCAGATAAATTATCAAGGCGTTCTCAGCAATATGATTCTGCTTGCAGTTTGCAGAGAAATGTTCAACCACATAAATACAGCTATTAAAGCTATTCAGGAAAAGAGGAACATTTTCTGCTGCTCAGACAAGAGGATTCAAAATACAAAGAAGCAAAAAAAATTATTTCAGATGATTGATTAAATGATAGAGTTGGAGGCAGCTTGAATGATTAAACTATGGTTTTCTTTTCTGCCCCCCTGGTTAAAGCAGGGACACTATAAAATTCCGAGAGGGCTGAATATATAGATATAATACAATAGATATAATTACAGTGCAATTACTAAATGCTGTTGAAACAGAAACTCAAGCAGAGTTCATACAGTTTAATTTAATCCATAGGGCTGGGAATATATGTTTAATTGTACTTATGTTGAATGTTCAAAACCAGAGGCAATGATGTTTGTAAGTTTTACATTCTTTAAAAAAAAAGTCATGTACCTTCAACATAGTTTGCGTTAAAGTTAAAATCTCCAAATTTTAACTTTAAATTAAGAATCATGATGGATAAAAAGGTTTAGGAAATGATCATCTCCCAATTTTAGAAGCATTTTTGCCACAATGATGAAGGTCTATAGATATTCTCAGTCATCCAGGTCATGGTTGACCCAACAGTGTTTTTTGACACGGCTGTCAGCGTTCCAGAAAAGCCCAACTCCAATTTAAAAACTGAACATTCTGGTTTTTCTTTGAGGATGTTTTACTTCTCACCCAAGAAGCTATTTTAGCTCTACAAGTCCAGTTGCCTCTTGAAAAAGTACATTTCTAACAAACCAATTAATAATTCTATTATAATTAACAATTCTAACATAAAATACCAATATTTGATGCTCCATATCATATTGGTGGCCAGAATTTATTTCGCCCAAAATTGGAAGCAGGCTACGACTCCCCACCCCAGAAGTCACAATTATTAATAATGTATATGAATGCACAAGATGGATAGACTAATAAAGTTATTGAAGATAAAGAAGAAGGAGAATATTATAAAATATGGGATGTTTGATATGAATGGATAAGAATAAGATGCAAAGATGTCAAATGATTTATGTAATACTATAAAACCATAAAACAATAAGGTTTTTGTATAAATAAATGTAAATAAAAATGTACATATGTATAAAATGCCTAGAAGCAAATACAGAGATGTATAACACATTAATAAAAATATTCTCAATGTAAACACTGCTAGGATAGCATTGTAAGTGTGGAAATTTGTTTTTAAATGTTAAAATGCTGAATAAATAATTAAAAAAAAACCACATTTGGGACTTATTTCTATAATTTGCTAATCTCAAACTTCCATCCCAAGGTATTCTAATACAGTGGGGTCTTTGGTGCTCTCTGAGCTTGGTGGTTTCCATGCAAACATTTCATTACCTGACTGGGTAACATCATCAGTGCTAGAAGGGAGTGGGGTTTGCCCTTATTTTTATATACTGGTGGCTTACATTGTCAGCATTGGTGGGAGTGATACACTTCTGTTACATTCACAGCATTACAATCTAGAGGTGCTGCTTGTTTTCTCCAATTTTTAAAGACACTACTATAAATCTCACATCAGTGCCAAGGACTGTTTTCAGATGCTTTTGCTGGCATCTTTCCAGTTTTATATTTTGCCTCCAGCTGCTTGCAGAAACATCCACATAAAAATATTAAAATCATTTGACAGAGATGACGCATTTCTCTCTTTTTTCTCACTCCTTCCCATTACTTTTTTTTGTACATCTAGTGCTGATGTGTAAAATGTTTTTTTAGTACAATGCTTTGCCATGGCAGCAGAAATTATGGCTTTGATTCTCAGCAATAGGCAAAAAAAAACCCCAACAACCACCCAAGAACGATTGCAATCACTGTAATTGGAAGCCATCAACTCATCAGCCATAACATGGAGCATTATCAAAATTATTAGTGGGTTTAGAGACTTTACATAATCGGTTCTGGAAATGTTTTGGAGCCTTAAGTAGCCACAGCATAGCCAAAACTTCCTGAAATCCAAATCCAGTTTGCCAGGAATGTAACAACATTGGAACAAGGTAGTTTTTTAATTTTACGGACAATGCTTTCATGAATTCAATTAATGTTCCCTGCCTGCCAAGTCAAAATTTTGACCAGCTGGGTCAGAAGAATACTGAGGGCATCCAGAAAGTTGAAGAAGTTTCTCATGGGCACCTCACTTAACAACCAATAATGACTTGTTATCATAAAGGACAGGTTCCATTATGGTTATAACTTGAGCTCTACTGTTAGAGTAGGTCTATATGCATACAGATCAGATTCAGATTAGATTCAATTTAATCTTCAAATTAGATTAAATCTCTAACAGGTTTAATTTTTTAATTAATTATTTTAATTTTTATCTTAAATTTTGTTCAACATTCTCATTTATTTCTAAAGTCAATTATTTTTTCTCTTTTAATTTTTTAAATAATCAAAAGCTGTGGTTGAAACATCTATGGTGGTGAAATTGTGGAACACCATTGTTATTCGAGGAGTTTTGATTTCTTCTTCATATTAGAAAATCTAGATGTTTAGAGCTCATTCCAAGCTAATCTGTTTGTTTTTCACTCTTGCTTGGAAAAGAGGAGGGGGGAAGAAAGGAAAAGAGGAGGAGGGATTTTCACATAGCTGCAAAGCTTTTGTTATCTGTGAAGGCCTCAGACTTTCGAATCATGCGCCACCTAGTCAAGGTAAAATCTTGTCTCCTGAACACAGAACTCTACTCTACTCAAGCATGGAGCAAGTCCTACTTGGGCCAGCAGAGAGTGCCTACTTTTGATTGCATCAGTTAAAAAACTATCCATTATCAGGATCCAAAAGAAGAGCCTTCTCTGATGCAACACTTGCCCTTTCGGACATCTTAGATCTAAGGTAAGATCTGCCCCCAACTGTAGTAATGGCACAGAGCTTGTTGCACCCAACAATCTAGGTCCTCATTTTACCAATCTTGGAAAGATGGAAGGCTGAGTGCACCTTGAACCAGTCAGGATCGAACTGCTGACAGTTGGCAGAATTAGCCTGCGATATTGCATTCTATACCACTGTGCCACCATACCACTATCCTTCCATAAGGGCCTGAAGACCTGGTTCTGCTGATTGACCTGGGGACCAGACAGCAGAGTTCCAGACTAGAGGTGGCTTCTAGATGGACAGCAGAGTCCATCTCCCTCTCCTTGCTCTCTGCTTTCCACCCATCCATCTTTTTGGCTTTCATATTGATGTATTATTCTCACTGTGTCCCTTTGTCATTGTTTATTTTATTGCTCTGTATTTTACTTCTGTTTACCTTCCTTTGCTCACCTTTTTCTTCCTTTTTATTATTATAAAGTATCATAAGCCATCTAAAAAAGCCTCACAGTGAGATAGTGAGATAGGCAGCAAATAAATTTAACAAATAAATAAACTAAAGGAAGGCAATGAATTCATAGTGCCCTAGGTTTTAATAAAAAGTCCAGTACTGGCCTTTAAGGAGAGAGATTCTGCACAGAATTTAGCATCATGAACTATAGAAATTGGTTACCCTTGGGTATCTCTGCTGTAAGAAGCATAGTGGCTTAGTGGCTGAATGATGTTTAGAGATTGTCTATGTTCCGGCATTCGAGTCCTAGCACTGCGTGGCAGAGTGAGCTCCTGTCACTTGCCTCAACTTCTACCCATCTAGCTGTTTGAAAGCATGCTACATGTGACTAGATAAATAGCTACCACCTCAATGGGAAATGTGGCACTATTTTGTGTGACTGGTGCGACATCTACCAGAACCTGCCTGGATATGACTGCAAAATGACATCAGTGATGAGAGAAGGCCACGGATGATAGCAATAGCACTTAGACTTATATACTGCTTCACAGCGCTTTTACAGCCCTTTCTAAGCTGTTTACAGAGTCAGAAAATTGCCCTCAACAATCTGGGTCCTCATTTTACCCATCTCGAAAGGATGGAAGGCTGAGTCAACCTTGAGTTGGTGAGATTTGAACTGCCAAATTGCAGTCAGCTGGCAGTCAGCAGAAGTAGCCTGCAGTACTGCACTCTAACCACTGTGCCACCATGGCTCATGATGCTGCAGGATGCCATACATCTCTCTGGTGCAGAGATAGTTTGCCCCATGGTTAGTACGTGAGCGTGAACTAAATGGACTAGCATTCTTCAGCAGCCAAATAACTACTTCGTGCTAACTAACACTGTAGTTTCCTGCTGAATTGTATCATTGCCATAGGCTGAATAATTAAATCTCTGCTGTCATTGTTAAGGAGCTCCTGACAGCTTATAAGAGATTTGGGTATAATGCTTTGTGGTTTGTATGGTTTTTTGCTATGCTTTTAAATCTGTTTGCCACAGTTATAGAATAACGCTTGCAATCTCTATTCATTGGTGTGCTTATTGTCTCTATCACCACTCTGAAACTTGCCAGTACAATTGCCCTGAAAATCACAATCCAATTGCAAAAGAGTGGACTGCTCTTGAGACAGCCAATGGGAGCCAGCCACTTGATTGTGCTATTGAAAGGACACATCATTTCAAACAATAAAGAGAAGAAACACTTCCTTATTATCTAGGCAATTAGGTAATATCCAAGGAAACCATGTTACCTGAGAGCGATATACAGGAACAATTTTTTCTCCCATCCAGCTTGAAGTGGGTGGATTTATACATTATTTACTGTTGCAGAATATTGATCAGTCTGCTTCTCCAGAAGAGTGATGGGAGCTAATTTGAAACTCGGTTGTTTGAAATACAGGCTATTCTTTTTCCAAGAAGACTCCTGAATAAGAATAAACCACATTTTGCCAGATCCAAACCCTATTTCTCTCGAAGACTGTTGAATAACTATAGCCTACGTTTCAAACAATTAGTTTGCAAAGCAGAAAGGGACTGACTTCAAATCTATTGTCAATTTTTCAGCACCGTTCCTGTAAGTCAGCTGTACTACATTTAATCATGACTACCTACAACATTGGCTGCCTTTTGTCAAAGCAGTCATTGAAACGCAAATTCTGTCCTGTTAGGATAGGGTGAAGTGCTAGATGCATCTAACCCAACCAAAGCACTGAGAGCTCACCATTAGATCTGGCAATCTAACTCTCCTGATGATACCAAGGACCACCATTTTAGGGCAAACAAAGTCCCCAAACACTTCATGGAGTTCTCCTGATATCTGTCAGGGCTGAAACCAAAAAAACAACACATGGAGAGTCTTCCAAGTTGAGTTTTTCTTTCCTTTTTATTGTTTCAGACAAGATCTTGCCAGACTGAGGACTTTACTGTCTGCATCTATGATATCTCTATGAACTATTAGGGAGGGGCAGTCTTCACCCTCTTTCTCTCACACATAATATCTGGACTCAGTTGCCTCTTACTCCTCTGAAATAAACTCCTGTCCCGTCTAGGAATCCACCTCTTTATGACATTCCATCACAATATCCCATGAGTCTTTGGTTTAAAATAACATTGGCAAAGCTTCACTGTACTATGCCCCTTTCCCCTTAAGTTGGATAAGCAGCAAAGAGTGAACCATTGCAGTCTAATTATGTCTGAAAGAATGCCAGACTTTGGCAATGGTATTTGTAATGGATACTCCAACCTTTTGAGCTGCATTACACTTGTGCTGTCTCAATGGAGGATGGACAAGGGTGGAGCCCAAATATTCTCTTCCAGCTCTACTCTGATTGGATTGATTGAAATCCATTGCTGTTGGGAAAGTGTCAAAAAGTCATCTAAACTTAATGTTTCTCAATCTCATCAACTTTAAGATGTGTGAATCCAACTCCCAGAATTCCCCTGCCCCTATGCAGGATGTGGCTGGCTATGGAATTCTGGGAATTGGAGTTCACACATGTTAAGAAATGTTAATTTAAAGCAGGAGTGTCAAACTGCATTTCTTCTGAATCAGCATTGTAGTTCTCCTCCATGGGCTGGCCAGGGGTGGGTCAGGGTGTGGGGAAGAAACAGGGTGGATGCCTCCAGCAGCACTCTGCAGACTGAAAACATGCCATGAGGAGGCCCTGTGAGGCCCTTGTGTGGACAATTTTTGGCCTCCCCAGCCTTTAGCATCCCTCTGCCGGCCAAAGCAGGAGGCCAGGAAGGCCAAAAGTGGGAGCCACAGGTAGCTCTCTCGTGGCCGTTTTGGCCAGCAGAAGCACCGCAGGCCAGTCCTTTGATATTATCCAGGCCAACCCCATGAACAAGATTTAAGCACCCTGCAAGCCAGATTTGGCCTGTGGGCCTTGAGTTTGACACCCCTGATCTAAAGGATCATTCTAGGTGAAGATACATCCCGCCATTGGGAAGAAAAACTGCACAAAACCTACATGCTTTCAAACAATTTCCTCTCCAAACCGTTTCCTCCAACTCCACGCTCATGAACATATTGTGGAACTTAATATATAATTGTCTATTACCTTAGGGTAGAAGAAGCACAGGGCTGACTTACACATCAACTCTAGACAGTTGATTTGCTTCTTAATTGGGCACTAGCTTCAGAAAAGCTGTTACCAGCAACCGTAGTAACATTTCTCACACGGGTCATAGATATTTTAATTTCATTAATTTTTTTAATGATCTTAAATAAAATCCACAGGACCATCTGTTTCTCTAGGTTCAGCCTCAAGGCACTGAAGAACAACAGAGAGATGATTTTTTTTTTCTTGTGTCTCTGGAAAACAGAGGTATTGTTCCGGAACATTCACTGGATATCGCAAATTTCATGATGCACAGTTGGGTAGTTTCTTAATTAGCTCTCAAAAAACAGGTGGGCATTGCTGCTTAATATATAAATTGCAGTTGCCAAGAATGGGCATGGCCAAGATTCTATAACCTGTTAGATTCTATCCTTTTGTAATGTTTCATCCTTAATTCTGTTTGTATTATGTTCTTAATGGCACAATTTTGCCTGGTTGGATTTACCCCCAAGATGGAGAAAGATTTCAGCCTTCTTCACTGATCTCATTTGAATCATTCCAATATATCAGGGATTGCCACAAAGAAGAGAGAGTCAAGATATTCTTCAAAGAACCTGGGAGCAGGACAAGAAGCAATGAATGGTAGTAGTCATGGAGAGAACTAACCTAGAATTTAGGAAAAATTTTCCTGATACCGAGAACAATTTATCAATGAAACGACTTGCCTCCAGAAATAGTGAATGTTCGAAAACTGGAAGTTTTTAAGAAGAGATAAGACAACAATTTGTCTGAAATGGTATAGGGGATTGGACTGTGATCCAATCAGGTCTTTTTTCAATCTCTATGGCTTCTCTGATGATTCTGTGGCTAGGGTTTTCTATAGTGGCTAGGGTTTTGGT